>DWUN01004495.1:0-10724 GCA_018249975.1 Passova gellias | reverse complement strand
ACATAATTAAGATAAATTATATTTTCTGTTTGAATCATAAATACATAAAGATTGTACTTATTCATTTCATATTCAATGGTACTTATGACAGGCGGAAAACAATACACAACGACTAAAATGCGGCAGCATTGAGCAATTATTGACTGGCTCTCAAAGCAGATTAATAGATCACCCCAAATCTAGTTCCATTTTATTGATTCGCTTATCTGTAATATTTGTCTTTGTTATACTTCATTTCTGCGATGATATGAAATGACGTTAAAATTGGCGATAAACCATAATATATGAATCTCAGAATACCTATTTTTAATCTGTACAATCAATCATACTTCTCTTATGATTAGCTTTAACATCGATATAAAAATCATATGCATAAAATCGTTTTATACCCATTTTGCTAATTAATACAAACTAATTTGTTTGTTTAATTTATACCGGAGGCGCAAAAACAAAATTATATCTACCATAAATATCCAATATAATATTGGTATTATACATTTAACATTATTATAGTAGGCATTATGCTTATCTGTCTTGCTAAATCCACTTAAGATCAGGCAAGTCCAGTGTGAACACAGTAAGAGCGAGGCTACACCATAATCACGATTAACACTTTCTAATTATGTTGATACATTCTTACAGACTTGTTGGCATTCTTTCATAAAAATTTATCAAACTTAGTTCTAATAAGTTCATTAATTAATTTTACACCTGTTGCAGTTTTATAAAGATTTTTATATATCTTCATGTTACATTTAATATGCTATTGAAATTATGTAGTAAGGTTTAATATTCGTATTTGATACTTTACTTTTAATCATTGTTGTTGCATTTATATCAAGGCATAGTAAAATTTACATAAACATTTGTGTTAATGCTTTATATGTTTGCTTTTATATGAAGTTGTAATAAACACTTTTCATGATTATTATATGGTTGTTTCTTCATACATTTCCCCTTAATTTTTTTAAGTTAAAATCCAGTTCTATAATCCTTTTCAAATTACATCCAATAACATGTAAGACTGAAGTCACACATTTGCTACTTTGAAACAGGTTTATACACTTATTCGTGTCACGAGCTTGCATAAATCTGTACAATGTAACTCAGTTGAATACAATCATTGAAACAGAATAAAACTGGGCATTTGGTTACTCGGCATAACTTGGACTCGGTCCATTTCTATTAATAATGATGGAACATATTTCAAAGAAAAAAATATGAAACTGCATATACGAGTATATAACTTTATTTTAAAAATCGTATATTTGCAATATTTGACAAGAACATCCATTACAATCACAACTTCGTTATTTACCTAATGATCTAGATGAGTAATGTCGGAAATGTTACATTTTGTCTGATCTTGTTGCATTACACATAAGAATCCATGTGTTTTTTAACTAACACAAAGTTTTCACCGATACAAAGACTACACATTTCCACATTGTTCACTTTAAATCAAGTCATTGGTGTAAAGTATTAAGTATTTCACATCCAGATCAAACTTAAATTTATTGACAGTCTTTTACACATCCAATTTGTAAGTGTTGTAATGTCAGCGTTCCAGAGTGTTGGGTGTAATTTTCTGAGCAATGATTTTTCCATAGCCGCCGCGACCACCATCATAATCTGTACGATACTCATCACGTACCTGCAAAAGAATTTCCATTTTTGCAAAAGCAATTTCCATTCGTCCAGCACAAAATGGTACTGAAAGATTTTCAAGTAATCAATGGACTATTTTATTATGTTACGTTAATAAAAACTCTGGTATACTTCATGGTCACAATATTTCTGTCCCCTGGTAATCAACTGTTAGTCGCGACCAGCTGCCGATTAAACTAATGCCTCATTATTTATTGTTTAAAAATCTCAATCAACAATGATTATATCTATCAAGTTATTTTAACATATAACTTTTAGAAAATAGATAACATTGATACCTGTCCTCCAGTTTTGCCTCTTCCATATTGTCTTCCTTCTATAAATCCAGCATCCCAATCGCAACGAATAATCCTGTCGTCTAATCTTGTTCCATTTATGTACCTTATGATGGAAGAAATAATAAAATTATTCCTATCACTATTTTAAATTCCAGTAACCAAAGTGGGAACTGTCACTTACCTCATACAACTTTCAGCATCTTGTCTTGCATAATATTCAAGGAAGCAAAAACCGCAAGGGGTTTTCTTGTACTTATCTAGACCCATGATAACTCGTCGTATGTCACCACATCGTGAAAAAAGCTCGTATATTTGCTCTTCTGTTGTATAAAAAGATAAGTTTCCGATATATAGTGTAGACGATGTCCTTAACAATCTTTCTTGTTCGTTTCGGGAACCCTGAACAATTAAATGTGAAATAAAACCGTACAGCTGCTAGATTTTTTTATAGCCTCTATAACAAACTTAAATGATGCCACGACACTATAACCTATTTTATATTAAAGACCTTATCATAAATAGTTGACGCAATTATGGACTTCAAAGGGTATAGTAACAAAAATTATGCAAAAGGATAGGGTAAATATTAGAATCTTATTCATTATAAAAAATATAATACCTTAAAATGCTGATCACGATACGAACTTATTTCTATTGAAGAACTCATAGAATCATAAGTACGCTTCATTGTGACTTTCGTAAGTTCAATATATCAAGGCAATGACATACAAATGTTAAATTTTTACGATAAAAATGCATAAACTAATGTAACAACCAGCAAATAAATGAATCAAACAAAACTTATTTTAATAGACGAAGCTGTCACAATATCATCTCTTGGGATGTCAGATAATAAAAGTCAAACATTAGACTACTTTTTTTTAAATCATGTCCGCCTATTTATGTAAAATGTCGAAATTAATGATTATTGAAAGAATTTATAATAATTGAAGACGACTAATATATTATCCAGTTAGGTGAATTAAAACAGATTTTTATGTTCTCTATATACTAAATATGTTTATGTTATTGAATACATTTTTGTGTGCATAAAGCGTCGGCAACACCCCATTTACTTTGTCCCCACTATTCTCCTTTAAACATGTTCTACGTTCCTACCTTCTCTTATACATAATATAAACGTTCCAGGTACTTACAAGAATAATGTCCAATAGTAAGGACATGCTTTTGGCGCTAGGTCATGTACATATTATATTTTATAAATTTCAGGCCCCTCTTAAATAAGATAATTGAAATAATAAATCACTATACAAGACAGACTCTGAAATGGTGAATTCAGAGCCCATCTAAAAGCGTGACACAAGAAAACATTTGTTATAGATTGAATTCAGCCATATGTATATATTTTAAGTTTAACAAGAATGTTTTTGCCTGGTAATAAACATTTCTACAAATTTAACACATAGATGAATATTTAAATCCTGTAAAGAATTAAATAATCAATTATAATAGATATAGTTTTTTTTTATTGCAGACTATTATGAAAAAAAAACTCCAATGAGCGATAAAAAATCTTTTATTCATTTAATGATTCACAAGGGTTTAACAATAAGTACAAAGCTAATACATAGATGTATTTATTTTTGTGTTTAATGTATCTACGTGAAACATATGATGGGCAATATAACAGGCCGACCTTTGCGTTGTGCAATTAAAATACTTATGTGTAAAGGTTCTACTCTAAGGTGGTTACCTTGTGGTGGTGGTGGTGGTGGTTGTGTGGTCTGATGGTTATCAGAGTAACAAATCAGTTTTATGCTATGCGGTTGCTGAACAACTGCAGATTTTTATGCGTTCCGCATAATCGATGACGCCACATATTACAAAATAATACTTTATATACGGTATTAAACATTTCTTATACATATTTACATTTGTGCAATTCAAATAATACTAGCAATACAACTTAATACAATATAAAATAATCAGAATAATAATAATAGATAATGTTTAAACTTGAAATGTGGACAAAATGTGAAAGTATCAACTCAATGCTACAATATCTGTTTACTGAATATTGGTAAATTATATTAAAATACCTGCTAATACTAAATAATGCTTTTAAGTTAGTCGGCGACCTTAATGAGCATAGACATTAATAATGAATATTTACAAGGACATATTTTACTTTGTCACAAGTGTAGATCGTTGGAAATAAATAAGAATTAAACTCAAAACGTTAAGACTATATATCAATGTAAAAATAAGGTTGATAAAATACCAACTATTGCAGTCAGCCGTAAAATATGTATGAATATGTACACAGTCCAAGTAATTATTACCTTTATAATCAACAAGGCATATCGCTCTGATATGTCAAAAAATATTTAAATAGTGTAAAGATTTATTTTCTTAATCATTAATAAGTAGAATACTGTAAATACTTTTATAATTTTGTAAAATTCTCTTAACGAACATAAACTCTTTCCAAGCAAACAATATATTCAGTACGAAGTTAAAAATGCATTAAAAATGCGTAAAATGCAATTATTTTTATACAATTTTTGTATCCTACTTATAGAGTAAAAGTTATAGATATTGACAAGTGCGTTTGTGGACGGGCTTCTTGCGCAGAGCAGCGCGGACAGCCTCTTCGAACACCTCGTTCATGTTCAATCTCTCTAATGCAGAACACTCCACTAGCTGAGCGGCTCTGAAATGTTATCGACAAAATATAATTAATATTCCTTGTTTTATTTATCAACATGTATAGAAAATGTTCCTATAGATATTTCGTTTTGTACTGTCCGAGGTAAATATTTAAACAGCAATACTGTTGGGAATAAAACTAAATTACTCAATAAATTGTATTAAATGATCTTTCTTTTTTATTTACTTTTTACTGCGAGTAACAAACGAGCAGACAGCAATCATACTGGCCGCTGCCGGGAAAATGAAATAAATGCAGAGGGAAGTCTATTTCAACACATATTTTAGAAATTTAATACATAATATGTTAGTAAAATAATATCATTCTGATATAATACAATTATCATAAACACCAAATGTCTGTAGGTATTTCCTAATAATCATGCACTATGTGTAAATGTGCTGATATAGTTGAGATAAACTGTGTTTTTTGTGTCGTTTTACTCAGCAATATAATTGCATATAATATGTTATTGTTCCTTGCAAACAGCTCTCTTCTATGTATATAAGATAATTAGAAATACAAAATACGCTTCGTCGTATGCCCGAGGTCCACTACTTCTATTATAGCGTCATCGTTAAATTCAGATACATTCGGATTTTCCTATAAGACCAATACGAAATTATAGGATACTACGCACGCACATAAACACTGTTATTATAAAATAACAATTCTCATTATAGAATTTAAAATGATCATAAAATCGCTCGACACTGGCCGTATCAGGTTGCAGGCTTATCACCAACGACGATAATGCGAGATGATAACGCAGCTGCCGACGGCCACTAGCAATACATTCATCACTTCTCACACCCATTGATTGTACTACTGTTTTTTTTATAGTGTGCGTTTTTCTATTAACAGAACAAGCTTGATATTTTGGTATTTTTAAGGAAAATTATTTTATGACGAATTTAGTAAAAGTACAGAAACAATCGGTAACTTTGGTTATAGGTATAAATAATGTACATAATGTATATCAAAAACATTTCCTCCTTCCAAATGAAGCAATAATTTCCGTTAGATAGTTTACTTTCACAATATTACAACGAGGTTGTAGTAATGGTACGCATGTCATGTTAAAAATGACCACGGTATATTATTTTACCTTATTTTCCTTTTTAATTTCTTTCCTTCTTGCGTTGTGATAACTGCTTTACCACTTGTTCTTAAGTCTGCTTTTGTAGCTGTAATACAGAAAAAATAAATGCAAATTATATTACGAAATAACAAATTACTTAACACTGAACTAAAACGAACAGAGTTGCTGCATATAATTTATTACATCTGTGTACGTTGCCACATCGATGTCGGTCTTTTTGATATTTCTCATTCATAATATAAAAACAGAGGGTACATATGAAGCAATTATAGTAAAGATGAAAACAAGACTAATTTATATTTAATATAAATTTTCATCATCTACTCACAAATTACCTTCATTACTATTATAAAAAGTAAAACAGAACTTTCTTCTTAATTACTAACTAGATTATCGTTAACGTTCAAACACAGCTGTTTGTCTATTTAATATCAAAACTTTTTTATATTGTTGATTCAATTTTGCGGGTTCTGTCATGTGATATCTGCAGGATTTGCAATGCAAATACATATATCCAAACTTAAAAACAATGTGGAATCAAGCATTAAAGACGATGAGATGCATTAAACTACCGCAGGGATTCATGTGACGCGTACAACGCAATATACCTTGGAACCGAGGAACCTAAGGAATATTGTACCCATATTCCATATTATCCAATACCCTTACGACCTAATCTATTGACAATAACGTCAAATGGAGCTAACTTTCTTGAATGATGGATGATTCGTTACTCGTTTAAAATTTGTTAATAGAGATTTGAATATTTCTGAGAGGAAAATCGATAATTATTACTTGCAAGTTTTAATAGAAATGAGTTCCAGTGTAGTTTAAAAAGAGGATAGGAGCATTAAGTTACTTTCGTAACATTTTTTAAAATTCGAAGATGGTCTTTTGGGTAAATGCAATTTATAACCAGGTAATACAAAAAGGTTTGTAAGGTTAAGGTTTGCATACTCACGCATAGGGACAACGCATTGTAATCTAAGAGAAGCTCATAACAGTACAGTCCAGAATCTAACATTAGGAAAAACTAGCCTGACAAGAAATAGGTGCTTCTAGTTCAATTATTATTTACATAGATGTTTCGATGACAGAATTTACTTTCATAATAGGAATTTTCATAATATTATTTTGATTACTTTCAAATTTCCTAAGAAAACATTTTCAGAAAAACATTTAAAAAGGTTAAAAAGTCAAATTGTTTTAAATTATTACTGTTTAAAACTCGGTTTTAAATTATTATTGTTTAAAACTTACCTACTAATACAATAGGTACGGCAGAACTAAAATGCTTTAATTCCGGATACCACTTAAGGATAACGTTCTCGTAGGAGGAACGGCTTCCGACGGAGTAACATACGAGAAAACAGTTTGTCTGAAAGAGAATAAGTTACGGAACACATGAAATATTTAAAATAAATTATAACTAAATATGCAGCTACGTTACAGTTTTTTTTCACCTCCCAGGGTCTTAGGTTAAGATAACCGGGACACAGCAGACTTCGAACTTATACGTACATTTATTAAGATAGAACATCACTCGCTGGAGTATAATAGTGGCTTAAAAGTTTTGAAACTCTTACATTATTGTACGATAATGGTCGCAGCCGCTCGTAGTCTTCTTGGCCAGCGGTGTCCCAAAGTGCCATCTCCACCTCTTCTCCGTCTACCGTTATGTGTCCAACATAGTTATCGAACCTGCTCACAAAATTACATTGTTACCATATTAAATTACTTTATCGATGCACATTTACAACCAATTAAATAATTAAGTATTTATATAGATTATAATTATTGTATTTCTTAAGGTGTATTTGTAAAAATATAAACAAATTCCTAAGTAAACATTAGTTTCTTTAAGCAATATGCCATGTTAATTTTTTATTTAAATGTGTATTATAAATGTGTATTAGCAGTAAACTATGCTTATAAAAATCCATGATCTAGAAAAATATGCTAATCCTTGGAATTATCACATGCATGATATGCTTCGGCGGGAAGAAGTAGGCATACGTCAACTTGGTCAAGTGGTGCGAAGAGGAAACGACGTGCGTACACAATACAACAATGCTGCGACACGTATTTGACTTTATAAATAGTGCAGTTCGCAGCGCTGTGTATGTTGAGCGTACTCGAGTCCGTACAAATATATGAACTGCCGACATTTGCAGAACGGAAATAGACAGTCAATTCATTTTGATGGCCCCATCAATGATAAGGTTTAGTTTGCGCACCTAATTTTGTTAAGTTGACTTAGTGCAGCGTTGTGATTAGTCTCAATGATTATTTAAAAGTTTTTTTTGCGATCATTTTATACTAAGTGTTTAAGGATAATATGTACAATTTTATAAAATAATCTTTGTAAATTTAACATTAAAATGTTTGCGGAATAATGATTGAAAAAAAAAATTATACAATCCGAGAAAATATATAAAATTAACTATTAACTACGCCACGCCAGATTCCTAACGGGCTAGGCAGAAAGCACCAAAGTAAATATAGAATTAGTTTACATAGAAAAGGATACTCCGTTCCTATAAATGTGCGTCTTGTAATTATTTATTTAGGTATGGGAACGAATACTTTGTAAAAAAAATAACAACACGCATTAGAACACTTTTAAGAATAAACTAAATATTTTATTAATAAAATAAATTCTACGGTTTTACTTTATTTTATATGTTCTACTACTATAATATCTATATCGTATTAAGTTACTCTTTGAAATAAATGAACCTTCGTAGTTAGTCATACAAATATTACGCTCCACAAATATGCACACATTAAATGACGTAAGACTTAATCGAATCATCAACGCTTCCAAAATGTAAAATACTTATTCGTATGAGTCTAACATATAAGCAAAATATGATTGAATCAGCGTAAAACCTGTTATCTTGCGATGTGACTACTCGTATATGTCAGTAGTACTAGCGCGGAAGCTATTAACTATTCTAATCATTCAGACATAGCTTCGGTGGATCGCAATAAATGTGGATTCAAGGAAACTTAAGATATTCAATATTTTTACGCGAAATAGACAAACATGTATTTCTTGTTTCTAGTTATATAGGCAACAAAAATAAATAACATATTGAACATGTTTATAAAAAAATGTGTAAAATCGTACTGCAAAAATGTCTTTTTCCATTGTATTACAAAAAGTTACTTCTCTAATAAAACAATCGATCAAAGGACAATCTCTCTTCTTCTACCAAGGTATATATCCTACATAGTGGGGTGTCAGCTTTCCTCAACTTTTATTTTAAGTCGATGAACAGACTAAATATAAATTAATTTCACTTTCCTTGGAACTGTACGACGTTTGTTTTCTTGTAGAAGCCTTCAAATGATTGTTTAAGCCATGTAGGAATTTAATTATCAAGTTAAATTAAATTAAAATAATAACATAGTCAAATGAGTGAATAGGTAGCTGAAGAAGTTTAAAGCCGTTGTGTAGGGAGCCAACTTCTTTAAGTAGGTACATACCTACCTATATGAAACAGACTAACGCCAATGACACCTATACCTAATGAATCACTGAAATGTAAAATGTACCTACTGATAAATAAGTAAGTACCTATAATACATTGAAGTGGAGTCATAAAAGGAAAATGTCGGTAAATTCATTGTCATAATATGGGTTAAAGTTTTCCATGTTTGTACTAAAATAAATATGCTACTACTGTATTACAGTCAAGTCTTGCAGCTGACTAAGCCTCACTTATACATGTATATATGTATGTAGCGATAAAGTTGTTACCGCATCCACCTGTTAATCTATCCACGCACGATTCCTATAGTCTCGCATATAAACCGACCTACTGACCTACAGACGCCTCACTGGCAAAGTCGTCTTTAACTGTCCTATCCTATCGCAAACACAATTTAAATGTACTAAAAAGATTGGCTTACACAGTTGGTACGTATTCCTTAGGAAATTCGTTTCTCGTATACACGTAGAGAAGACATGTCTTGCCGACCATACCATCTCCAACCACTGTGATCTTTAGTCTTTTCGCTGTCCCCATGGTGCGTAGCGCGACATTCGACAATCAGAGCCACTATTTCCACTATAACTTTTATTAATGTACTATATTGTTACATTAAATTTAACTGCAGCCGTCGATGCTGAATTACAGCGATTAGACGTTCACTAGTAAGACAAAATGGTCCTTGATATTTCTTATCATACAGTGATGTAATGATCTTATCACATTTGTAGAAATTGCTGCGATAACGCGCAATTTTTAATGAAAACAAACGCGCGCGTACTCGCTTGCGGTTGACTGACTAGTGATCGACGACATTATAGCTGCTGTGTTGTGATTCAACGCTTGGACACTGACGAGCGGCGTCCGCGCACACAAGTACCCACTGAGCCTTGGCGATAATAATTCGTAATTAATTCTGTTGACGTTTTCTGCCCAAACTATGCTAACAAATGACTAACGTCATGTTGTATTGTTCTGTAAGTGAATTATTATATACACTGGCGCACAGGAAACCTTTATCAGACCTGTATCTATAACAAGACTGCCTAATACGATGTTATATTCAAATTAAAACATCTTAGAAACTCCTTGTCATTGGAACGAAGTTGCTTAATACATGTCTTACAGCACTGTTTACCAGACCACAGGTAGTCCTACAAAGAGTAAGATGACCTTGACAGTTTCACAACGATATGTTTGCTATAACATGTTGCAAGCTATATTTTATAATAACCGATAGTAAAAACGTTAATTTACATTTTTTTTTACCCTTTTCTTGGTCCACTGCTGGGCCGAGTCGCCTCTTGTTTTGAGGGGGATTTAGGCCATAACCTACCACGTTGGCCAAGTGCGAATTGGTAGACTTCTCATACCTCCAAAAATATTATATAATTTATAACATCTCTAAGGTGTGCAGATTTCCTCACAATGTCTTCCTTCACCGTTATAGCAAGTGATATTTAAATGTTACTTATAAAATGCACGTAATAAATCAGAGGTGCATGCCA
>DWUN01004494.1:0-10724 GCA_018249975.1 Passova gellias | reverse complement strand
TAAAATATGACCTTCATTGAGAGTATGTATGTACCTTATAATGAATAAAACAATTTGAATTTGAATTTGAATTTGAAAGAATTATAATATTATTTTGTAATGTTATTGACAAATTTAAATATGTATATTGAATGAATACCCTTTTTTTACATTTAATCCTTTTTATTGAAATGTAATTAATTGAAATTAACGAAAACGTCCAAAAAATGAATAATTACGACACGTTGATATTATTTTGTACGAAAATACGTATTCGATTACTGTATACCGTACTCGTATTTACATATTTGAAATCGAGTGCGGTTTCCATTAAAGAGCACTCAATTAGAGGACAGATGCACGAGCAATAAGACCGACGTTTTAACATCGATCCATCAGAGTGGGCGCAGATAAGCGCATGCTACCTGACACACAGATAAGTAAAGAGTATCTCGTAAAAACTCTCTGGACAGACCGTTCCAGCGAGCCAGATACGAGCTCTCTAGTATTTTGTATGGTGTAGATGTAGCAAACGGATATGCAGCCTACCTGTTATTAAGTACATAGACGATGCAGCCCTCGACATTATAACACATAGTTGCGGTGACTTTCTTGAGGTCAGTCACATATGAATTGTCTATAAAGTATTGCTATTCATTCCTACCAGATCGAAACCGATGCTTCGGCACATCCACAATTAAAGCTTTTCTCTAGATCGAGTAATGTTTAATACTTTTGTTTTATCGTATTTTATCTTGCTTCTACTATTTTACTGAATTTTATAAAGTTGCTACCAGATTTCTGCATTACTATCTATGAAAGGAATAAGAAAACTCATATCACGAGCGCTCTTGTGCTTTATTGTATGTAGAGCGGATACATTCACTCGTACATTTGATTTTTCCTTTTATCAGTAATTACGTACGGTGAACATCGAGGTTTCGCTGGAGCGCGCATATAAATCGGGTGTTTCATGAAATATCGAGTCGCAGCCGTGGGCTACGCAGCACGAACGCGTCGCCGCCCTTATCTCTGCCGATACGATTTTATACGATATTCCATTTTTCCTTTTTTGACTTTTATGAATCGGGTATTCGCAGTGAATCGATAAATCGAAATCAACCTTTATTTAATATTTCTAAACACATACACTCGTATGTAGCCAGTTTGACAACAGTAACCAATAAACGTGAATAGGTAACGCGTAACGTATAATAACGTGAATTATGGGAAAAATAAAGTTAGATGTATTAATTTTTTCAAATTGAAATGTGTATCTTTTCTACAAAAAAGCGCAAAACCGGTCTGAAGCCGAGTTCTCACAACGCATGGCTACTTCATAACTGGCTACTTTATGCTATTGTAATGATCTAGGAGCTGCCAGTATCCACAAAAACACTGGCATTGTCTCATGGCTTGTTACCGTATACAGAATTGTACTTTATCACTTCGCGCGTCAGCTTTGACAATTCAATGTAAAAAGAGATATGCGTCCCCTTTATCACAGCCGTAAAATATACATTAACATTATTGTTATTATTTGATCATTATGAAAATGATATCATATGTTTTAATGAAACAAACATATATAGCTTAAATTAATACTAGAATTGAGACGATTGTAATTTACAATAAGCATCGAACACAGTTTAAATTCTATAATTAACTTTAATTTAACGATTATATGAAAAAATGTAAATTATATATATCCCCAATTTAATGAATTATGGCACTGCACGGTTCGGAAGTAGTATGCATTTATATATCTTACCCAAGCTAACGTAAGTAATCCTATTTAACGAATATGTGTATCTTACACTGAAATATCATATACTGTTTCAGGTCGGTTACCTTATTTCTATTTCCATTAAAATTATCAGCAATAAGCAATATTTTAAGGTCAAACGTAATCTATGTAGGCAAGGTGTTAAGTGGGCAACGTTGGAAATAAAATCAGAAGTCAATTTCTTAATATGAAGTTAGGTTAATGAGCACAAAATGGAGATGCTGTTTAAGAATTCCTGTTGTGTACACAGTTTTCGAAAAAGTTTCGCAGGCGAATTATTCATAATGAGTATCAGAGGGCAGAATAAATCTTGCATAAAATATAACTTATTGGCATGTTATTACGACACTTTTCAGTATGCAGCCTGTCGATCCGATGTTCGGAATTTATATAACGTATCGTTTTAAAAACTTTTTAAAATACCATGTTGGTGGCTGGAGGGGTGAGGGTACGATCGATTGAGCTTATGATAGGTATTTTTTATTATTTTATGTTAACGCACAAATTGTACGGCTACATGGAATGATTGCATATTTAACTTGATGCAAATGTACTGCCTATGTAGTTTACTCATAAGAAAAAAAGACAAGAATTTTATAACCATAGTATAACAAAATATATGTTCGTATCTTGGTAACTGTACTGATATTGTACAATTCTTTTCCAGTATGCTTAAACCGATTTAACTAAAAACGTATGGAAAGGATTTTCATTACACTTTATATAAAATTACAATTGCAATAACACTGTCTTTTAATTATTTGATTACAGTTTCTTATGAGCCAGTTTTTACTTAGGCACCGTGAAGCCGGCTAGTACGGCTAGTTTAGGATAATATTAGTATAGTATATCATTATTACTAAAATTAATGATTAGTGTTTTATTAGTTTCACATTTTCATAGGCTATCATGTTTGTGAATAATAGCACCTTTACATTTTTTTAACCATCGTAAAAGTAATTCGATCAAATTCGTGCATCTCACATCTATCAAAAATATGTATTGGTTAAAAATTAAATGAAAAAGCTAGATCTATTAAATAATAGAGCCTTAACGAATGTCCTTGTTCTATGACAACTGCTTATCGTGCAGATGGGTTTCGACGCGTAGCTCGTTTCATTGCTTCATATAAAAGACTTCAACGCATTGTGTGAGTTCTCTGTATAAATAATGCATTTCAAAGTTTATAAGTAGAGAAGCATTCTTGTACGTCATCGGTAATAAACTCAATTAAACGAAAGGGTTTCATGATTGCATTCAATTACCGATTATTGTAAAGTACAATAAATTACATTTTATTTTAAGGTAATTAAACATGGTGACTTTTGACTTTCAAGAGAGCTTAAAATTGCGCGAACAGGAGTCTGTATCAAAATAAAAAAATCCTTTATCATGTGTTATGGCGGCGTTTGTTGTCGTGTCATAACTTGTCGCAGCGAGGTTCGTTACACGTCGGTAACGCTACACGACAAGCAACCGGACACCTCATTGCGTGTTGCTTGCGTGTGGCGCCCACGGATGCGGTGCTTTCCACCAACCGTTCCCCTCAAAATGTTCGGTAACAATGCTTAGTATACCAGAAAACCATTACCATGTAGTACCATTAGTAGTATACTTTTGAGGCGAATAAACGAAACTGAAATATCTGACCAAAATATGCTACGGTTTTTGATGTAAACAGTTACGCAGCTCCTTCCTTCTAACACAGCCGTGCAGGTCATTGCTACCAAGCATATAATATGTTATATTAATATTCTCGTTTGGAGTGTTTATGCAGGGCTCTCGCAGTGAATAATCGACATAGTGACGATATTCTTCCTGTAAAATTAGAATTTGACTTTTTGAGGTTCGATCCGCATAAACTGTAAACACGAGGTACATGTCCTTTTTGTGGCGATCTTCATTTGGATAGCAATGCAAGAAAAGTGCACACGCTGCGCTTACAGATTAGCACTTATAGTTATGTTACAAAAGCGCGTACAAGCTTCGCATACAAATAGGGAGGTAAAAGTAGTCGAAAACAAGTTTATTATCTTCAGCCTTAATGAACTAGAGCTAATAAAAGATAATAATTATTTCGAAATTTTGATTTAATAGTACAAAATGTCAATGACTATAAATGGAATGGTTCATTATTATCATGTTTGGTAAATTACCCTCGACGAACCATAACTTATTATGTCCAAAATGTATGATTTCTGCATATTTATATCAGCGTTCGTGACGGTGAATTAAAAACATACAAAAACATTACTATATTTTACTCAAATCATTTCATCTGATTGTTCGGATATGACGAGGACATCAATAGCTTTTGATTTTTTTTAAATACATGTTATAAAACTCTTTAGTCAGTAAATATGTAGATATTTGTTACCGATCGGCCTGTATTACATAATCAAATATCCAATAACCACACCCATAGTTCGCAAAGTGACGAATATTATTCACCTATTAATCGTTAGGATGCGCTACAAAAATCAAATCTAAAAACTTAAAATAACAAGGCATAACCACCTAATCGTATCGTGCTGCCCCCGTTCCTAAATCCACCACGCGGCGGAATGCCGGCGAACGAGTTTTCTATCCGTCCTTCTCTTCTCTACGGCATATCTCTGTCTGTCCTTGTCAGTCGCTTGTCATTTTCTATAAGTTTTTCTAACATTCTCCGCTTGTACCGCCCCGTCGGTTTCGACCTAACGCCTGGGTCTCCAACGATAACTTTTGTTTGTTCAACCTTGTGTGAGACACTTATGTTGTTACGCTTGGTTATGGTTGACTTGATATTTATTTACCAAATTATAATGAAGCTCTGAGCTCACAGTGCTTCAAATGTCTTTTAAATGCTCGATAATTGCTTAAACGATAATTTTAATTTCGTGCCAATTAGCAGGGCTTCTATTTTAGAGTAACTTTTTTTTTGAGTTTTCACATATGCAGCCATATATAACAAAATTTAGTGGTTAGATAACATATAAGTCAATTAAGCATGACAAAATTGAAATTGCTCATTGGACTTTCGTGAAATCTTAATCTTAACTTTCTCCGCACTCCGTTTGCTTAATACTAACGACTTACAAATTAAAAGAGACCGAGACGTGTGCCAAAGGTAACTTTATGGGCTTCGCATGTCTTATATCAATAAATTATTAACTACGCTCCTTGTTTGATTTAACATTCTTGCCCATTATTCGTCAAATCGAAAGGAGCTCTATGTCTTTCCGTTATAGCTTAAATTCGATCAGAGGTTAAAGAAGAATGGTTACTGAAATTTAGTCTTTAAAACCTAGCCCCAGCGCTTAGTTTCGTGTACACGTGCTTGAGCCTGAGCAGGTACAAATGGTAGCAAACAAGTAGGTATTGAGCGTAAGCGGGTAGAGGCGAGAATCTTTAGTTTTAATTAATACGCTGAATCTAGGGACAGAGTACTTGCTATTTTCAATTAGGCCTCGGCGCCAGTAGCGTGTTTTGAGATGTGTGATTTAATAGGATTCTGTAAGTATTCCCAATATAATGAACATAATTCCAAATACAAATTTAGCTTGATCCGAGGTCAGTTGCTGACAGGATCAAATAATTTACTGTACCCACTTATACTGTTCAAGAGTCATACATTGCGTTATGCAATTATTTTGCCTCATTAAATCAAGTGGTCTTTGCAGGCGACGAACTCTCCAAGATACACGTAGGTTTATTTAATATATTATGTAAATATGTGACTAAGGAGCAGTTATACTTATCCGTAATTACCTTAATTTTGGCTGTCAATCTATGTAAATCTATGTCGTTTTATTTGTTCAGTCGTCCTTTTCAGGGTACTTCTCCAATTAACAATGGTTAGCAGTCAGTTCATCGTACTCCTTTCTCTCGCGAGATTTAAAGCATTGCGGTGCTATCGAAATCTGTCTTCATTTTTTAAACTATATCTCTATAGATTTTAGACGCACAGACTACATTGTATTCGCAACTCGTTAGCAACTGTAAAAAAATATTGCTTAAACTTTGGCGCAATAGCTACGAGTGGGCGAAATACATATGACATAACTTCATATTATAATATGTACTTTAAATGATTACATGTATGTGTTATAATGTTATTTTAAATATATACGTACATTATGTCGTGCCTATCTCCTGTAGGGGTAGACCGATACTGTTGATTTTGTTTACTTTACCCACATACATAGTTCAGTTAAAATGTTACAAATATCTATAAACACCACCCGAAACCATATATTTACTTTGCAATCTTGTTCTCACACCTATCGTATGGTGTAAAAAACGAATAATTCTAGTCTATTTCGCTGTAAGGTACATAATCATAAATTTCGCATAGCAATTTAGACAACTTGCTAAATTTGTATTAAGGTATATGCGAATGGCACACAAAACATTTATTAGTATTGAATGATCATTATTAATGGTAATCATATGTACATATTTAGTTGTATTGTAAATTCTAACCAAATAAATGAGGTCTACGACCTTTTGATCAAGTGGAAGAAAAGCTATAAACATTTTATGGCCTAACTAGTCTTTGCCTGTACTTCGGTATATCTATTATTTAATTTATGGTTTATTACGACACTTTTAAATATTCCGCTTTAGTGTCACGCTTCTATTATTATTATATAGTACATAAATACACGTGGGATTATATTTTTAACAAATACCATTTGATAACGTTAACTATTAACAGCAAACGACCGACCTGAAAATTGATTTTTTTTAAATAACTGTACTTTTGTTTATCTAAGCAAGAGTCAATAATTATAAAAAAGGAATTAAACGTCAATGTAACAAACATTTACGCATATTTTAATAGTTAATATGGGAATCACGGTTCAATTGAGAAACTTGTGATGGATGTATTGGGCATTTCGAAATGATTCATCTCTGTAATAAGTTTTTCAATGTCATAAATTATCTCTACCTGTAACATTAATTTTGTTATAACGTGACTGTGACTCGACTATAGAAATTTGAATTGCATTATATTCCAAAGACTGTAATTCTTTGCAATTTGATAAAGTTTTTATTATATTATTGACGTACATTTTGTTTCCTTGAATTGAATCGTAATGCGTACTATGTATAATAATGAATTATATTAAATAAAAAAAAATGTATAAAATGTCAATTCGATATATATGTACATTGTACATACATATGTTCAATCAATTTAATATGCGCCAATGTGTGTTTGTATAGAAACCGATAACCGGTATCTACATATATAAAGAGATCTACTGTTTACATAAGTAGCAATCGGAGGACATGCGTAAGAGTGCGTTTATTGTGCCGTTAATTATGTTTTGTTCCTCGGCCCGTGAGGTGGAGGTAGAATACAATTAAAGCCTTAATTGCGGCAGATGTGTTCTGGCATAAACACAATCGGGAACTAAATACTCCCACAATTTTCTGGATTGCAGTCACGTGATCCATATTATTTGTTTGTCTTTAAATTAATTTCGTTGTTGTACAGTATGTTATTTATAACACTTTAGGCTTATACTTTAAGGTTACGATCGTTATGAATTGATAGCAAGCTGTGTAATAGATAATTTGACCCTAGTACCCTACAAGGTACTAGTACTACATAAAACATTGTCTTTAGAAGGCTTTAGTACTTTTCCACTATAGTAGAATCGATCGTCATTTAAAATGTTTGTTCTATGAACACGAAATTCTATAAATGGAGATACCATGAAGTCTAATAACGTAATGGCCGTTTACAAAATGTATTAACTTAAAGACATAGTTTTAGTCGGGCGTCTAAATTGGTTTTTTAATCAAAATGCGGAGTCATTTTTGAAATTTATAGCCTCGTCAATTCCCTAGTGTTTGTTTCCTCCAACGAGCGGCAGGTAACATATTTCTCTTGGCAGCGGGGGGTGTCTGGGGCAAACTTAAAGGATGCAAGGGAGCGGTTCTCGCATCTCTACTTTGCGTACGTATGTATATTCTATACACCCGTATGTTGATTACGATACTTAAGAATTATTGGCGCAGGAAAGGTGTCAGGTGAGTTTGTTTTACGAGCAACAGTTTTATTGCATTTATGCTTATAAATATTTTATTGCATTGTGAAGCATCGGTGCGTTTTACAAGAAACTGTCTAGTCCTGGGCTTTATTTTATTTATAACCATAAAACAATGTAAGGATATTTTTCGTAAAGCATTTTAATATTTCAATATAGTTATATGCAGATTTCATAATGATTGATTCTTATACTTTTATTTTACATTTAATAAACTAGAATAGTAATAAAATTAAACATTACAATACATATAAAGACCCGGGGTAGAAAGAACATGTTCAGCGGCTATTGAAACAGAATTGTGGGCTTAAGCTTGTAGTAATTATGGCTACAAAGCGTTCAATATAATTCACGTAGGACTTGCATTCATAATATAGAGCAAGGACTGCCCCTACAATTATATTTAAAAAACTTTTATAAACTTTATAATCTGTATCTATCCAGCTGCTGCTCCTGTGACTCGTTTTTATATTCCTTCGTAAATTATTGTTAAGGCAGATCTTACCTGTGGCTCCTCTGTGGAATCGATTTGGTGCGTTCTAAAATTATTCATTTCAGAGCTCCTTGCGATGACTCGGTCGGACTTTTGTCGCTTGATTACTTTTTGATGTGGCGATAAATGTGACTTATGTGGTTTCAGATTAACGGCGAATACATTTGTATAATGATGGGTTTTGTGCAGTTTAGGTAGAGACCATTTAATGTGTGAACGTTATTATTACCTCTGCGCTTTTGTGGTGCTGCTTTTGCCTGCGTGGCACTTCACAGTTGAAAGTTAATTTTGCAATTCTCGATATCGTAATTATAATTATATTTTCATATATTATTGTCACATTGCTTTATATTTAGTTCTATAATGATGTTTACAGAATTATGCCACGCATATATACGAGTACATGTTGAGACTTGTATAATTTTTTATCATTCAAAAAATAATCTTAATAATTCTTGTGTGTTTTAAGTATCCATTACTACTAGTATGTGGCATATTTATACCTAATCTATTCACAATATGTGATGTATATGTCGATAAATATAATATACTGTATTCAGCTTGCTGAAAACAGACGATACATTCAAAAGCTATGTTTGCCTTGGATTCACCATGTTCAAATGAATACCGTCATCCTTCTAATTAATTGAACTATGAATGTCTAATATGCCACGTTTTAAGTTTACTGTAATGTATGGCACCGCCCTTAATATACAGAAATAGTTTTTTATTATGCTATGGTACAAACACGCCGTGTCAATTCCGAGATTTTTTGGTTTAGTAGTTTATGTAGCGAAATAAATTCAAAGTACCTATTCATTCAACCTCTAGCGTATATATCTATAGAGAATTGATAGTCACAGTTAAGTGTAAATTGAATGACGAAACTCTAGAAATAGCCATATTGTGTGTAAAGGGTATCATAAATTACCAAAATAAATTGCCTTTTGTGTTTTGCAATCAACCTTCGAAAATTTATGCTCTAAGCAGTAAAACCGCGAAGACGAGATATTCATTTATTAAATTGTAAAATTCTTTTACGATTCCTCGATCGCAATTCAATAGTTATAGAGATAATCGCATTTCGTTGGTAGAATAAAAAGAATTTTAATTCACCGAAGGCAAGAGCTTCATTCCTACATGGCGAGCTGGTCTGAGATAGATCGTCTCACCCAGAGCGCCGTTGGCAAGGGAGCATTTAGCTACTAGTCAATCTTGGGTAGGCATGCAGCGGCCATCTTGTGGCGTCCGGACAGACGGACAGACTAGAATACGCTTTGCCTGTAATTGCACTGCTATTCCCCTCTAGCTGTTTTTCTAAAACATTAAGGTCCTGCATGTTTATGTTCGGTACGAAGAGCTAGTCCACCGGTATGTCTCCAGAAAAAAAAGGAATAAAATGATATCTTACTTACATTTTGTACTTATACAGTATTTTCATTTCAAACAAATTGTACATGGTTGCACTTATACTATGTGTTTTATTGTAAATATTTGGAAACTTAATTGTTGTGTTATTTACTATTTCGACATTTGTCATACTAGTGACTCATTCGACAGGATGGTTGCCTTGCCTGGTCTTCTGACCGATCCATGACAGTGCAGATATCTGTATCATGAATTTAGTTATTTATTCATTCTATTTCTGGGTATTTCGTATGTGTCCCCATGGCACTGAAAAAACATAATGCTGGTGGGAGGCGGTGAGTGTGAAATATTATTTATCTATATACACGTATTGTATCGACTCTTTATTAATATTAATATTGTTCCTTAATTTATTATTTTATTAATTTATTAATATAGCAACAATGTGCTTGAAAATATTGTACCTAAACTAGATTTTAAGTGTCGTGTTAGGCACGTAGAGTTCCCGTAGATGGCTTGTAATTGGAGGTGCGTGTGCAGAGGTTTTTGCGGGCGTGATTACTGTCGCAACGATCTGACACCGCTTTTTGCTTCCAAATGATATATCGCAAGTGCTAGACTTGTACTGAAATATATTGACGTACTTTACTCTTACTTAGTAGTAACCATTAAGCTATTTTCTAAGTCTTACAATATTTTCCTTTTATTATATTGTTCATTTGTATTACTCGTTACGTGTAAAACTAAGGAAAGTAGGTCGAAATTATATATTTATAACACACTTACCTAATAATTTTATTAATGAACTAATTTTTAATGATTATAAATGACTGCTTCGTTGGTCGTGCGGTTGCTAGCGCGACTGCCGATCGGGAGGTCCTGGGTTCAAATCCCGGGTTGGGTGCTACTGGATTTTTCGAATTTAGAATTTCTAGTAGTGACTCAGAGTCTGGATGTGTGCCCGGTGCATGGCAATAGGGTCACCGCCTATTCCATTTGGGACTTAAACGTAACTGGTGAAATGTGGGGGTGTACTACACTCCTCTGCCTACCCCTT
>DWUN01004493.1:0-10725 GCA_018249975.1 Passova gellias | reverse complement strand
CTAACAAACACTAACTGGACTAATACTACTAATAATCCCATTCCTGCAGTCCTGTTACTAAGGTATACTGACCAACTAACTTTTATTAACACCTATTAACTGAATTCACACTAACAGTCCCATCCTTACATCCCTGTTAGAGGTCCGTTGCAGATGTCCATGGGCGGGAGCAGCCAATCTTGACTGCTGCCAGGTCGTTCGCTACTCTCATAGCATAAAAAAAAGAATTGCCTAAGAAACACTCGCTTTGAGTTCAGCGATGAAATATTATAGAAATAAAAAGACGCAAATACTTGCTGTTAGGTTGCGTCACAAGCAAATGATCAAGCAACATGAAGTTACAAAAAGTACTATTAAAATACTAGATCATTGTTATATTAAACATATTTTACATCACAGTATATGTAGCATCGGTGGTTCAGTGGTAGAATGCTCGCCTGCCACGCGGGCGGCCCGGGTTCGATTCCCGGCCGATGCAAACTTATTATGATATTTTGCTTTTTACAATTAAAGGTTACATTGCGCTCGTACTAAAAATTAACTAGCAATTATAGTAACAATGTCAGTTCTGGCGCTCGGTGAGTTTTGCTTATACTAACAGAAACCTGGCGTGATTGTATAATAAAAAATATAATACAAAAGCAGGGATGTTATAATATCGGTTGTACTTGCAGTAATCATCTGAACGGTTTATTAAGCAATGAAGGGTCAGATGTAAAATTATGTATGGTTGGTTACCCGGCTGTAACACCTTTTAACTTCCTACTAATGGGCACGGATTCTTACTAAGGGCTTACAGGAGAACTATTTTTATCATACACTAGCAGCGCCCTTAGATTTCACCCCCGTAAACCACCTACCGTAAAGATAAAATATAGTTTCACCCAAAGATAAAATAAAGTTTCAAAATCAACTTTTTTATGCTCGGTTTCCTTAACGCGATGCTGTTTCACTCCGTCTAAAAACGAAGGTTATTGTAAAAATACGGACTTACATATTTAAAAAAGTATTAGATTAATGTAAAGCCATCTAGTAATTATAATTGGTACTATGTAACCGTAAAATTATAAGACAAGTGAAGTGATTTGTCGCTAGAGGGCATGATTACGTTATTATATTTATCAAAAGTAATATTCATAAATTGATATAGATGTCGCTAAAAAGTTACATTTAATAAATGTCAAATCACTTTCAGCTGTTTAATTCAAAAGTATCAAATCGATTACACAGGTATCGTTTTTCTTCAGAAAATAATGCCCTTGATTATGTGTTCTATGGGGAAGATATCTGGATTTATTAATTGATATGTACATCAACAAGTATCTTAAACACTATTGAAATATTCGTCAAACCATTCTTATATTCACAAAAGAAAATCATAATATTTACTAAAAATATTTTTACACTATGATTTGAACGCTCTGCTGTATTAAT
This sequence comes from Passova gellias, assembly GCA_018249975.1. NCBI lineage: Eukaryota > Metazoa > Arthropoda > Insecta > Lepidoptera > Hesperiidae > Passova > Passova gellias. Next base: position 9,291 of record DWUN01004493.1, on the reverse strand, counting down.
TATTTATGTACCTAGCTATTATTTGCATTTTAATATTTCCCAAACAAACATACAGTATGTAGATTGATTATGATAACTGTGAAATTTGTACCGAAACTATAGTATAGTTATGAGTTAAAAAGACTTATTAAATGTTAATAAATCAAAAATAGCATGTAGGTCTGTACACATCGTGACAAGAATAAATATATTTTGCTGATCCTAATGATTTTTTCTTTCACTAGTACCAATACCAACAACTGATGTCCAAAGTTATTAAACTTAAAAGTTTATTTCATTACCCAAGGAAAGCAATACCTATGTTGTTTAAGATACATTGACTTTTAATATTTTCTCTTTTACAGTATTTAAAACTTGACCATTACATGACCATTATGATCATTTTTAGTGGCATAAAAAATGGCTTGCCTTTGGCCCGTCACGGTCATTATAGAGTTCAGAAATGTCAAAATAACTCTCTCGATGCCAAATAACTGTTGTTTTGGAGTGTTATTTGTTGAAATTCTGCAAATAATGCATTGAGATGGAGTTTTCCGCGGTTTTCTGGCTCTGATATCTCTCCGAGACCGGTTACATTGCGCGATAATAGATATAATCCGGTGTTTTTGTTGTTCAATTCTTCAAGCTTCGAAACGTCAAAAGTGTTTTTATGTTGTTTTATGCTATTTGTTCATTTATAAAACAGTGTTATTTATTGTATTTAGAGAGTTGATGTGTAGTAAAGGGTATACTTGTGTTGAATGTCTTATATAAGTGATAAAATAGTGCAGTGAAGTGCTAAGGTGAGGTTAGTTTTTGTTCCCGCTTTTATCCTGTTTTGGGATGTTGTCCCTGATTCCTGACGGCGGACCGGTGAGTAATAGCGAGTAAGTTTCTAGTAAAAGTATCTCCAAAAGTTTATTTTTACTATTAGAATTAGATGTGAAGTATTTAATGTATGATAAATATTTGCTTAAGGATCGTGTACATTTACTTAAAGACAGACATTTACCGTTGTCACTAGTTGTCTTGTGATAAATTTAACTCGTTTTATGTCAAATATACTTACAATTATAAATTAACTCACAATCAAATTACAACTTTTGTTTGGTACAAATTGCCATGCATATTGGGTCAACAGTTATTTTCATTGATTTATAAACAAACAGTTGAAAACATGAAACTTAGGTGTACCTTTACTGAGTTAGCAGGCAATTATAATCACAGCTGGGCAAGAGTCTCTCAATGTACGAAGGCTTACTCTATTACTATATCAGCTGAAAGGTGCAGACATAATATGCTAGTGACTTAGCCGTGTTCCTGTGTGTGCCGTCCCAATAGTTAAGTTTGTAGTTTATCAGTACCACGGATGAACATGTAGTCAAGCTTTGAGATTAGATAAGATATGTATAGGGATATGAAATGTTACTGCTATACTTAAGTTATGACGTTCCAATATATAAGCAATAGGTTGAGATTATATAGAAAGCGAATAAATAATGAAGCTAACAAAATGCTCATTGATTTGTGAATGTTATGGCAATGCTAGTAATTTCAGCAATACGGCCTTGAAAACAGACACCAAAAACTGTTTGTTGAGCTTCGGCTGCCACTAGGTTTGACTAGTATGTTGGTCCAGTTAATATCTCTGAAGCTGAGAGGAATGTTGTGGATTTGAGTCTCATCATAATTGAGTACTGCCTGGTTCTGCAATATTTTTATTGATGGACCTACAGATACTTGTTCTGTGTCTATACGTAAAATTATACCCATAAGTGTAGCATGTCATGTGTGTATGTTGGATGTAGTATGTGAGTCGTTCTGAATTATTATCGCTTGGTGGTTAATTGAAATCGGAGACTGTAAACTTACGTTGGTCAGATTCTCTGTCAAGTATGCATTAATTGACCAAGTGACGAAACAATGGCAAAAGCGCATTGTAAGAAAGCGATCTGCATCTGTAACCAAGCTTGAATCTTCCAATTGCAAATTAGAAATAAGTTCAGTTATTTAATGTTGATATTGCAGTGGGTTCAAATCCCGCTTAAAAAAATCCTTAAGCTTTATGTGTTTTGCATTGAGTAATTCAACTCGTTGTTTCTAGTTGTGGTTTTATTTGGGTTCGACCCCTGATTGAAATAAATATTTGTCTTATGCATTAACATTATTGTAACAGTGTTTATAGGTATTTGGATTCAATCCCCAAGTGAAGTGAATATTTCTCTTATGCTCTAACGTTATTGTAACAGTGTTTATAGGTATTTGGGTTCGATCCCCAAGTTAAGTAAATATTTTTCTTATGCTCTAACTTTATTGTAACAGTGTTATACTTGTAGGTATTTGGGTTCGATCCCCAAGTGAAGTAAATATTTTTCTTATGCTCTAACTTTATTGTAACACTGTTATAGGTATTTGGGTTCGATCCCCAAGTGAAGTAAATATTTTTCTTATGCTCTAACATTATTGTAACAGTGTTATAGGTATTTGGGTTCGATCCCCAAGTGAAATAAATATTTTTCTTATGCTCTAACATTATTGTAACAGTGTTATAGGTATTTGGGTTTGATCCCCAAGTGAAATAAATATTTTTCTTATGCTCTAACATTATTGTAACAGTCTTATAGGTATTTGGGTTCGATCCCCAAGTGAAGTAAATATTTCTTTCACAAGAATAAAGTTATAAACACCAAGTTTGAATCTTGGTGTAGTATTTCAAAGTTTTGTAAGTGTTATAAGTTGAAGAGATGATGTATAAATTGTGATCAATTGTTTAAGTATTTACAGTATTCTAACAATATTGTGATTAAACATGGGTTCGACTCCTAGTTTCGTTACATTGAATTAGACAATGTATCATATCTTTCAAGTTTGATTCTTGGATTTGTAATTATGTATTACCCAAAGGTTAAGTGTGTACATCTGTCTTCCCAAACAATAATGATATATTATATTATCAAATTGTTGTATGTAAATTTACATTTATGCATTGTTGGTTTGAACCCTACTTAATGGATGTGTTGTGATGTTTTAAATATTCTTGTATTGCAACGGGTTCGAGTCCCGTTTGATTGTGCTCTAAATTTTAACCTATGATATTTATCATAACAATAGTTGAAAAACCTCATAACCGTTTTTCCCGCTTCATTAAATTTTGTCATTTCAGTTAGAATATACTTATCAGGTTCAATTTCTGATGTTGATTTGTGCGAACCAAATCATCGGATATTCATAATTGAGTTGAATGACGAGTCAAGAGATGCTCACAGATTATAGGTTCGATGCCTATATGATGCAAGGTATAAAGTCTAGATAAAATATTCAATAATTTATGTTGAACATTTGTCTCACTTTCGATTACTGAATGCTGTTGTTTGTAACAGGGTCGGTTATAATCAAAATGTATGTATGTAATATAATGTACTGTTATGTTGGGTGGCCAAATTCTTGGGAGAGCAACCTTGCCCGGTTGTGATGTTGGTATCGTGCAGAAATGCAACAGACTGTGAATAATTTAATTTATGATTAGACGAGTACGAGTTAACATTCATATCATGGATTAACATTACTTAATATTAATTAAATTTTCTTTGAGAGCACTAAAAATTATGTTTTTACTTTAATTCTGTACACAAGTAGATTAATGTGCAGTGTATAGCTGACATTGGTTGAAATGTTATACTATGTTGCAGACAAAAGTTGTACTGATTGATTTCATAGTGTCTTTTATTACACGACAGCTTCAATTCCCTTAGTTCTAAGTAATACTGTGATTGTCTGTCTCTTTTGGAGATTCTTTTTAGTAATACTATTGACTCTTAATGTTTCTTATTGAAACCATAGTGCCATTACAATTTTTTTTTGTTTTATGTTTAACATTTTTAAACTTGTGATAAGATGTAAATTAAATGTTCGATTATTTATTTTGTGAAATCTTATGTTATCTGAATTACTGTATCTGTATGTGTTTTAAATAAAAATAAATAAATAAATCACCCCTACCCCAATCCCGAACTAAGGAGGAAATAAAGGAATTTCAAGTGGTGGTGTTATTATTTACCCCTCCATCTTCCTATGTCCATCCTGTCTACTACATGTCTAAACGTATAATACTATCATAGTCCTATGATAGTTAAAAACAAGATCTTTTTTGATATTAAATAAACTATTTTTTCCCGACTGTGTTTCATTTCCCTGTGTTATCACCCAAGGTAATCTGGTTATGCCTACAGTTCCAGCGCAGTTCATACCAGGGAGAACGGGCGCTGGGCTCCTTCTCTTAAACGGTTTCACATTTTACATGAAGAACCATCAGGCCCATGGGAAGAAACAGTGGTACTGCTCAGCGAGAGATGTCCACGGCTGCAGGGCCGACGTCATCACCTACAAAGGACCCGATGGCAGGGACTACATATCAATATTCAGAGGTTGTCACATCCACGACCCACCACGACTCCGCCAGTGCCACGACGGCAGATATATAAGAGAAAAGGATTTTGTCAATCGTCTATCACTCAAATGACTATTGTAGATATCAATTGTAAAATATAGATTAAGCATAAGTGTTAATAGTGTTTAAATGTTATTATTATACAATTTTTATTTTTCTGAAATCATGTGATGTAAATAATATTAATTGATAATAAAATGTACTTAGTGATTTTTTTCACGTGTCCTTGGAGCACTTGTAAGATATTAGACGGTCATTTTGTGACAGTTTTTAGAATACAGTATTCTGATGACAAAAATCCATGTTTTTCCTTATGTTCCGATATCCTGGATATTCACAAAATACCTCTTCACTTGCTGCAGCTTGCTTGCTGCACAAGTACAAATCAATAAAAACAGTAATTTCAGTATGTACTTCCTTCAAATTTTCTTCAGTTTAGACTATTTGGTACGAATGTGCAGTGTAAGGTATTAAGGTGAGGTTCCATTTCAGGTATATACTACTTGCCGTCCCATCGCTCCGGCAGCATGGTGCTCATATTCAAAGACAATAAATATTGGATCAACAACAGGTATCAGAACACTATAAATTGGACATGCAGAGACAGGAAGCGAATGGGCTGCAACAGCTGCGTGCAGACCACGGTCGAGGGCAGATACTTAAAACACAAGGGCTCACACAACCACGCCGACAACTACACCAAGTATAACTTCAACGACTGATGTCAGCCATTTAACTACTTCTCGCCCGTCATTACCTCTGTTGTAAGCTGTGTAAATAGCATCAAGTGAATGTGAACCATTGATTTGACAAAGGTGCTCTTTTTGTTTTTGTTAAGATTGAGCAGCGAAACATACTCAGTACTTTATCTAAAATTATATAAAGTAAGTACTGAGTATGTTTGTTTTATTTTATTTGCTTGGTGTACATGTATGTAAGCATGTTATATAATTTGTCTTTCAGTATATTTTTGTTTTAAACACCAATTTCTTTCCATTGGTTGTAACAAAAAAAAAAATTTTTAGGAACAGTTTCTTTCTTTGCTGTAATGTATTTTGATCTTTTTCCTTCACTTGTATGCTGTAATACTTTTCACATAATATAAGCAATATATAATATGATCACTGTTACAATATTTAAAATGCCTCACAATGTTCATTGAACTTTTGGTATTAAACATGTATGCAGCAGACTTAATTTATATAAATAATCTTGCATTAATTATAGAAATGTGTAATTTTGTTATAATTCGAAAGTACTCATATTTAATAAGAAAATATCAATAGGTAATGACTGAGAAGTATGTTAAATAATATGGAAAATGAAGACGAGTCTCTATATCATTCATTACATTATGTATAAGGCTTTCTAGCATAGCAATTGTGCTCCGTTTGTAATATTGAAGTATTTGCACGAAACTATGTTTACATTTAATTTTACAATGTAAACTTATTCTAATTTCGTTTTACATTGCATTATTGACATTCTGAGGTATTGTAAATAGTTTCATAGAAATACTTGTGGTATAATTGCCTTTGTATCATAATATTTTAAAAGCATTACTAGGTTTATATTACAAAATAAGATTAGTGCTGTGAAAGTATATTACATATTGTGTAGAAAAGAAATGGCTAGGTACCTGTGGCCAACTTTTCTATTCTAGGTAACTTAATAGACAATTTGTTTGTGTACTTAGCCTTGTATAAGGTAAGTTTACTCTATAAGTTAGTTAATCTCTTACAGTTTTGAATGTAAACATTTTTATTTGGATAGTTAGTGTTTTTATTTCTTAATATTTCCAATGTGTAAGACTATTTTGTTTGTCACATAGTGGCATAGTAATAATTTTGTTTAAATTTAAATATATTTGTATATATTAAGTAATTAAGTGCCCTCAATACTTACGTATGTATAAAAAGGTTAAGCATTAATAGCTTTAATTATTACAATTGTTATTTTAAAGATATTAAAATGTGTATTCTTTTATTTTAAGCAATTGCTATTATAATTATATGAAATGTCACAGTTTTCCTTCACGTCATTCCAATTGCTTACTTTTAAAATAAGTTTTAATTGTATCAAATTACATACCTTCAATTTACAATTGATTCATTATTAATTTGATGAACATAAAAATTATGTTAATGAAATAACCTGTATGTTAGTAAAATATTTTAGTAATTTATTTATTTAAAAAAAAATGTTATTACGATTATTTCACTAGTCCAAAATATAAAATGTTCCTTAAATTATTTAATTGGCTGTATTATTGTATGATAAAGGCAAATTATGAAAATGTAAAAAAAAATATCCCAAGGCTCTTTTGTTCAAAATAATGACAAAGTACTTATTCATGTTTCATAACGGCAAAAGGTAATTGAAATATTATTATTATTATTATATTATATTATTATTATATTATATTATTATTATATACTTACTAAAAGCTTCGTTACATGACCGTAATAGATGTAAATCACGAAAAATAACATGTTTTGTGCGACATTTCCCTTGTTATTTTGGATAAAGGCCTGTTTATTTCGGGAGAGTTTCAAGGAAAGTACTAAATAATACATTATAATATCTCTTGCGTATATAAACCACGTAAAATTCCTGTTGAATTTCGTAATATAAAGTTCCAGTTTTACTCGTACCATGTATTTTAGCATATCTCGGCTCTATATCAGTTATTACATCTTAATAACGGTGAAGCTGCAAGATTTAATTACATTCACTAATTTCTGGCGGACTGATTATAATATCGCTTACGTATGTTGTATTCAATTTCTCAATAGATGGCGTTAGTTGTTGCGAATCGTGTTCGTAATAGAATTGATGTATCATATTACATATTATGTATTAATTGTATGTTAGATATTTAAAGCGTAACGTAGTGTAGAACTTGCAAGTAGGACTGTCAATCTTATCAGCTTATGCTCTGTTCAAACCGATGCGATCCGGTGCGGAAAGGAATAGTATATTAGTAATTAATTACTCTATTTTGTATATATTGTATGTTTCTTAAACTTACCTATAGTTTTGTATATAAATGAATCGCAATTCGTGGCGCGCACGCTTTGCATATAGTTAAACAGCTATATATGGTAACGAGAATAGATATGCCTGAGATAAATACTTTATTGCAACGTGCATTGAAAAATATTATTTTTTTATCACCAAATAATGACTTTCACTTAGTAATATATGACTGGATAGAGGAATCAATGAACGTATTTAGGCATTTATTTAAAAAATGATTTGGTCATGCTCAATCCGTAAATCGCTTGCCGTGATTATCACGCGTTGCTTTCAACAGAGCTTTAAGCGGATTTTGATATTTCATATCAAAAAATGCTATAATTTAAATTGATAGACTTAAAATGGAATCTAGCAATTCCTATTATAATTTCCACAGTAGGCTTAAGAGACACTTATATTGACCTAGTCAGTGTATTAATAATAATTTTTCTCTCGTGCCAAACTCGTTTAAACATTCGATGAAAAAAAAATTATGTGATGGCAACATTGTAGGCACTCGCCTACCGCGTGTAAAAGTGATCTGTAAATTGATGTGTAGCTTTTATAAAATATCTATACATCTCATTATTTTCTTTAATATTATACATGTTAATAATACAGACACGTTATTAGTGACGTCAATGATTTTTTATTTATTCTACCTATCCGTATCAATATCGTAACTTTTATTGCTACTTTTAATAGATACCTAATTAAATGTCTAATCTGTCATTGAAATTAAAATACAGATGGGCTTTTTCGGCCAGTAGTTTTCATCATCATTGTAAATGTTTATTTCTGTCTTCTGACTGTTGACTATAGTCTGCTAGCAAGTCAAATAATATTTGGCAGACTTCACGCGCCCCACTGAGTGTTATGAAGAACTGTTTGGTATATAGGTTTGTTCACGTTTTCCTTCACCCTTGAAGCAAGTGATGGAGAATCTTGAAAATGCATATAAATTTGCTAACAAAACGAGTTGCAGTGACGAATCGCGAACCTCCACTGAATTGGCCACTGAACGGTAGGTAAAAGTCACTGCTTTTTTGCGATCGGATAAATCAACAACGGCAATTAATTACATTTTCAGCTAAATTCATTCGCACCGTTAACGGAAAGACGTTCATCATGTCACAGAACTTTACGTACATGAGGCATTACCCGGTGAAGCTCGGCTACAGGTGGAAGTGTTCGAGGCACTACTCGCAGTCGTGTCACGCGTTCCTCGTGGTCAACAACGAGGGCGTTATCACGAAGAGGCTAGAGACTCACACGCATCCGCCGTTCCAGTACTACCGCAACCAGGACGGCGAGTATATGAGGATATGAGTATACGAAGCTGACATTAACGCATCAAAGGTCGTTGCACTGTGAGATATTGGCAGTCAATCAGCGTCACACATACAAACTAGTATGTGCTTGTGTGCGTAGACGACGGTGTTTTAATACATACATACGATTAGCCAATTGCAATATTGTTACACAATTGAAAGAAAAATCCTATGATGCTTCGGTGATTCTATAAGAATTCACGCGCGTGTTTGTGTGTGTACACAAACGCTGTTATTGCAGCGTTTTTAACCTTTGTACGTTTTGTCTCATCCCCTCTTTGGGCATATGACGTGTGATAGAAGGAGAAAGCATATTAATTAGCGTAAGCCTAAGAACAGATATTACATTTATATAATATAGAAAAGGTTTTATTAGTTAATTTATTGTTGTTGGTCATATGCTTAATGGAACTTCTTACATAGTATAAAACAAAGTCGGTTTCTCTGTCATGTCATGTCTGTCATGTCCCCTTGTTCCCTTAAATCTTTAAAACTACGCAACGGATTTGGATGCGG
>DWUN01004492.1:0-10725 GCA_018249975.1 Passova gellias | reverse complement strand
TTATTGGTCCACTGCTGGACCTGGTCTTCTCTCATAGTAAGAAGGATTTAGGCCATAGTCTACCCACACTGGCCAAGTGCGGATTGGCAGACTTCACACACCTCAGAAAATATTCTGTACTATAGCATCTCTAAAGAGTGCAGGTTTCCTCGCGATGTTTTTCTTCACCGTTATAGCAAGCTATTTTGAAATTTTACTTAGGGCCTTATACACGAGCGGCAAATCGCCAACGGCAGAGAAAACTGCAGCCGTCGGCGGCAGCCGTGGACGTGTCAAAGAAGAAGCGCTGTTATTATTTTTACTCCGTCGACGTCGTCAAAAACGAAAAAGAAAAACACGTACATTGTGGGGTCCAGAAATATGAATGAATAGAGACCGAGACAAGATGGACATTGTTTACACTTTATCCAATCTTAAGAAAGAACGAGCAAACATTTTACAATTATTTTCGAATGTCCATTGCTTCTTTTGACCAGCGAACGACTAACACTAACAACTGCAAGCGTCAACGTAGGTCGAAGTCTGCCGCCGATGCATTGACGGCTGCCACCGAAAGGTATCGACGGCTACAGTTACCTCTGCAGTTGGCGATTTGCGGCTCGTGTATAAGAGCCCTTGATAAAACGCACGTAACAAATTAGAGATACGTGCCAGGACCGGACCCAGCCCCCGGAGTGGATTGCTCAATTTGAAACCATGGCCATCAGCGCTTAATTGACTGCTATTTTCAAGTGTTTATAGTTACTTCCGCGACACTAAAACACAAAGGTGTCTCTTTTGATACCCACGTAACGCATGTAGTTGCCAGTTCGTAAACATTATTTAGATTGTACAAGGTCGCCATGGAAACGGGATCGACTCGGCAGGAGGCGGCCCGAAGCACGAAATACACCAGAGGCAGCGCGATCCGAGGCAGACCGGTCAATATTGCAATGAGTTAAATGTACTCGATATTGGTTTAAAAATTTGAACAGCCCGCGACAGCTGCACCACGTAGGCTCATGTAGATGCAGTTGTGCGGCCGTGCTTTGTGTTACTTCACATTTTGCCGATGCCTCTGAAACCGTCGGAATTACCTATCTATAATTAACGAATACGATTACTTTATTTTATGTTAAAGCACTAAGCTCGCGTATAGTTCGGGTGAAGGTGGACGGTCGCAGCGCCCGGCACCTAAAAACTACGATGTAGGTACCCACCTAAATCATTAAATGGTATAACACAAAGTAACATTGTTTTATTTTCGCTAAAGACCCTAAAGACGATACGAGCCGTCGCGTGTGCGTCCGCGCTGCCGCGCGATGCGCAAAAGCATCGAACACTGAGAAGGCCAGTGTCCGCCGCCGGCCCGCTCTCGCCGGAGGAGGGCTAGCGTTAGGAATCCACGTCGGCCAGTGCATCAGCCGCTCAATCGTTCTCTCGTATTCGTAAGTACGAGCAGGTCACGGACTCGCCGCCCCCCCGCGGCCCCGTGCGGGCGCTCCGCGAGCGCCGCACGCGACTGAAGCGAATTCGTGCCGATCGTTTTTTATTTCATGTCTACTATTTCGATCGAACCGCAGAGGGCTTCGGGCCGCGGCTCGGGCTGCGCCTCGGGCGCATCGTTCGTACGAACGTTTCATGTGAACATGTAGCGTTTCAAACTTTGTATAATATAGAATCGTTAATGTTTCGTATTGTTGTTTAATTTTGTCCATGGCGCCGACATGGCCGCGAGCCGCTCCCGCCGCCGCCAGCTACACCGGCGGCGGCGGGGCTGGGAATAAGCTACCGAATGAAACACACTTGTACGATCAACATTTTATTAATTATACAAATGTATATTTTACATAGACTGTCTAGGAGCACGCGCGCGCGGCCCGGCGCCCGCTCCGTACACCCTTCTGTACAAAATGGTATATTGTCTAAATGTAGTCACACTTACAGTATACGTCGTTACGAATTCATTTATTTTATGTGCTCGGAGTCAACAACGATTACAACCTGTACTCGATAGTTTCAGTTTGGAAATCCGGAATCGAAGCATGATCCATTATTATATCGATCGTTACGATACGAGCCGCCGCCGGCGCGCGCGGACGTCGCTTTAATGCACGTTTTGAGAAGTTATAAAATATAAAAATTAAGAATGAGTATACATTTGAGATTGTTCAGTCAATTTATAAACTAAAGCAAGCGACGAACTGAAACATACAGGGGGCGTCGCCCCGGCGGTCGGGGACGCGACGAGTCCGAGACCGATACGCACCGCAGCAGCGCCCCGGCGCCGCCCCGCGCCCCCGCGCCCCCGCGCCGCCCCGCGGGCTCCGCGCACGGCCCGGACAGATCGGACGTAAAACGTATCGTTCATATTTACAAAACCGTATTACAAAGTGATTTCATTATCGTTACTTGTAGTTTCTGTACAATCGTACTGAACGATAATAACTGGGGACAATTCCATGATGATTCAGCCCAACTTTCAGTCTGTCACTGCGAGGACTCGGCGACGAAGCGCCCGTTTATATGGTACACTCGCGTCGCGGAGGACGCGCCGCGCGCTCGCCGGCGGCCGGCGCTGGATAGATAAGATTGTTCAGACGAGTCTGAATTCGTCACGTTCAGAACGACGCTTTCTATTGCATCTTCAATAACCGCCGCGGGCGCCGACGCCGACGTGCCGACTCACGAACGAAGGTCACCACTCTGACTTATTTAGTAAACGAAGCTAATTATATTAGCGAAAGTGAGTTTAATATTAGAACCGCTTGCTTCTTTTCGGAATGAACTATCGTCCTTGTGGTTTCTTTGAAAGAATTATTTATTAATATGCCCGTCCCGATCGATAACAAAAACCTAGGAAAGTAAGGAACTTGCTATAGCTAACGATTTCCTTTTTTTTTAAAGAACCTACATAAAAATAAACTTCTTTGAAGTCAACACTTATACTAGATTATACTAGACGGATGATGAAAAAACCTAACTTACAAGTATACTAATGGCATATCGACGACGAGAATAGCTAACGTTCATCGGGAACGTGCGCCCGCACGGGCGGCCCGCGCGCGGTCAGGGCGGGCGCGGCGCGGCCGGCGCGTGCGCCAGGCGGCAGTTCTCCAAGTACAGCTCCTTCACCAGCAGGTCGGCTGCCGCCAGCCGCGCGTGCAGCCGCTGCGCCGCGCACTCAGCGCGACACGCGCGCGCCCGCAGCGCCGCCGCCTCGCGCGCGCTCAGCGCGGCGCGCCGGCAGCCGCACGCATCCGCGCCGCCCGCCGCCCCCGCCACCCGCGCCGCCCGCCCGGCCACCGGCCCCTCGCCCTCGGCGCCGTGCAGCACCACGGGCCGCTCGTCGGGCGGCGGGACGCGCTGCAGCCGCTCCACGCGCTCGTGCAGGCGGGCGAGCTGGTCGCGCGCGGCCGCCAGCTCGGCCTCGCGGTCGGCCCGGTACGAGGCGAACTCCCGCTCCAGGTCGTTGACTTGCGCCTCGAGGCCGCGGCGTTCGTCGATGGGCGGCAGCGGGGGCGGCGCGGCGTGCGCGGGGCGCGCGGCGGGCGCGAACTGCCGCTCGTAGTCCGCGATCCCGGCCGCCAGCTCGGCGAGCCGCTCGTCCCCGGCGCGCTGCTCCTCGTTGTGCATCTCCCTCTCCTCCTCCAACTTGCACATCCAATACTCTTCATTCTTATCGTACTCAATTTTCATCTGCTCCAAACTGGATTCCAGCTCTCTAAAAATGGGTTAACGAATTTTATGCAGCCTGATACTTCCAATTTTAGTACTGTGAGTAAATTGTTTAATTTAACATAGTTTCATACATGATATTAAACGACACATAGTTAAAAGAACCAATAGCGTGGTAATCCGCTCGAGTGTATTGAGACGGTGCATACTTTATTATGCCGGAGAGATTCTCCTTATCGCTGTCGTGCCTCCGTCGAGCGTCCGCCAGTTCCTCCCTGAGGGCGCTGACTTGTCCTAACCCGCTTGCATCAGTCTGGAGGCCGATCTCGTTAGTTTCCACGTGGAACTGTGGCCTGTTCCAGAAAAACGCGCTCTCCTTAATCTCGCTCACTTCTTCTTGGATCACTACGACGGTACTCTTCAGAGTACTGCAGGATTCACAAGCTCGTTCATCGGGTGCCACCTTTATCCTTTGAATGTTCTCAAAGATCGCCTGAAGTTTCTTCATAACCTCGTTATGGTCAAACACCTGATCGATGCCGGGGAGTGATGCATCACATTCCTGCAAAAATATGAAGTGTATATAAGTGGCAAACCGCGCATGGCGTAGGTTTAAGTGGGACTCGCTACATTTGTTCGCTCTAGTGACCGGCAGAGATGTGTCAATTGAACTGGGATTTATTCTATCGCCCTAAGCAGTTATTTGTAATAACCAACAATTAATCTATCCATGTCAAAATACAAGCAATTTATTACTACATTAGTCAATACAAGAATCAATAACTCGCATGGAATTTGCCTATTAATAACGTTGCCTAATTTGGATATAATTTTGTGTCTGTGTTTAAGAACTGACTTAACTTGTGTTCAATTGTTCTCATCGTACCGTGGATGACGCTAGCTAGTCAAAGTGTCAGCGACGTACATGCAGTGCAGGCTACTTCTCACGGGGTATATGTATAATAAGGATTTCTACTAGCATTGTCTATATAAATAACTAAGTGTTCCTATAAGGGTTCCGTTTTTTCTTGCAAGGTATGGAACCCTAAAAATGAATCGTCGAATGTGCTGCTAAGTGGTAAACTTGAGAACGGTTCGACCGAGTCGGCTAATTTTGGTTTTAAAATAATCATGGAAATTCAGGAAAGGTTTAAAAGCTGAGAAAATAAGGAAAAATATGGAGGCAAATATTGATAACAGCAATATAATTTTTCCATTTAAACTGCTTATCTGTCAAACATAATATGATGTCCCTCCTGTCAAATATGAATAAAATTGGTACAGATATTGGTGTAAATAGTTGTAATAGTCTGGGATAAATTTGGTTCGCCTCCTTTACTTTTTATAAGAACAACCTGGTCTTTTGACAACACATCCAATTGCCATGAAGTAGGTACACTTAAGACTATTTCTGAGACTACCTGTCACACTCACTGTATAAATCTTTTGGAATTCATCCGTAGCAATTTTTTTCTACATGACAACTATTATTACTGTTAACCATTTAAACATCCTTTCTTGATTCTTGTCACTTTTCTGTTATCATATATTAGTCTTACCTCACCGTGTATAACTTTGACGCATGTATATGAATAGGGTAATTGACTTTATAGAATAATTTTTAAAAAGAGATCAGTTTGAAATAAATACTGACCTCCATTCGAGCGGGAGAGAGTGATGGGCACGCACCGCGCGCGTCCAGCGCCGCGGCCTCGTCGCGCCACGAAGCCGCCGCCGCCGCGCCCGGCCCCGCGCCGCGCGCGCCCGCCTCCAGCGCGGCGCACAGTTCGTCGTTGCGGTCGCGCAGCGTGTGGTTCTCCAACCGCAGCTCCCGCACGTGCGCCTCGAGCGCCGCGGCCGTGCGCTTCTCCGCTTCCGCCGTGACCGCAGCGCCGCCGCCCGCCGCACGCAACTCTCCCGCCAGGCGTTCCGCCTCTCGCTCGGCCGCCAGCGCACGCTCCTCCAGATCACACGCGCGACTCTGTCGGACACCATCGTGTAGCTATTTAATTTAAAATACATAAAAAGGATAAATTTAAAGCAATGAGATCAAAAATACTTTCCTAACCTGAAGTCCCTCACTGCTGACGCGGAGGGCGGCGACCTCGATTCGGAGCTTAGCTTCTTCTTCCGTCCGCCGCGCCACCTCCTCCTCGAGCGAAGCCCTAATCGCTGACGCTCGGTCGCGTTCGGCTGCGGTCTCGATCGCCGCCGCACGTAACGCCTCCGCATGCCGCGTCTCCAACTGCCGCAGGTTCGACTTCAGCTCGGCTTCGATGCGAGTATGGTTTTCGTCAACGTCTTGTGCGAGCAGCCGCGCACGACGATTAGCCTCGGCGAGATCGGCCCGAAGCTTGTCACGCTCGGCGACGGCTACATCCAGCCGTCGCCGCGATAGGTCGAAGCGAAGGCGGGCGACGGCGTGCGCGGCGAGCAGCAGGAGCGCCCGGGCATCCGGCGGATCATCCGGAGCAGCGGAGAGCGCCTGTAACTCGTCATCTAATGCGCGTTCGAGGTCGAGCGGACGAAGGGCTGCAGCCGAGAAGCCTAACTCGAGCAGCAGTCGTCGAGGTCGCTGCACTCCCGCTCTCTCCCAGGCCTCGATCACCGATCCGCTCGGCACGACGTCGACGTCCTCGACGACTTCTTCGGTCGTCATGACGCCGTCCAACGAGGCGGCGATGGAAGAAGTCAACGAGGAGTTGAGACGATCGAAAAATTCACCCACTGTGATCTCATCCACAGAAAACTCATCGAAAACACGATCGACGATTCGGCGCTCTATGCCGTGCATGCGAAGATGGCGACACAGGACCAGGGCGCGCTCGCGGTCGATGCGGCGATCGTGGTCAAGATCGGCAGGGTCTTCTTCGTCGCTTAAAGAGCCCCCGTCACGATTTTCCATCGCAGACGCGCTGCGTTTACACCTCATGCGTTGCCTAGCTCGTTCACCGTCGAGACGGGAGTCCGATGCCACACGATGTCTGGGGGATTCGTTGGAAGTAGTGTGGTGTGGTCGCGAGCGCCTTCCGTATTTCTTGGATCCAAAGACAAACTTGGGTGCGACCTCCCGACCAGATGAGTCTTCGTCGCTGTGAGACAGGGCAGCGGCGGTGGCGGCGGTGGCGGCGGTGCCGGCGGCGGAGGACGCGGCGGCGGCGGGCTGTGCGGGGGGTTCGCCGCCGAGCACCGAGAGCAGTCCGTTACGGAACTGAGTGAAGGTGATGCGACCGGTCCGCCGCTCGAACAGCGTCTCGACGAGCGCCGCGCCGCGATCCTCGAGCTGCAACGCGTCACAGAGCTCTAGTACCGCGGGTCTGTTTAGGGCTTCCTCGTTATCGACGTCGAAGGTCTTAAACACACTGTACAGCTGTTTTTCGTAGTGATTCATGGACTCACCGTCCATATCTGCAGATCGTGATCTATGGGAACCCGACTTCTGACGACATACGAGTAAGATTTTTGGGCGCGATCACATGTTGCAACTTTATACAACTTATTAGTTATTTCACTTTAATTTATCACATCTTATAATCTTGTAAATTTCTATTACGACAAAAAGTCATTCATTCGAAATGTCATGCCAATAATGTCAATGTCAAAGCGTCAACAGCAAGAACGACGGACGTCAGGCTCCTCAGAGTAAAAATTTGTCTATTTCGCCGATTATTTCAAACCGAAATGAAACTATTCAAGGAATAATCATTACGTTTTAAACATAGTTTACCTTCCATAGAGAAGTCCTAAGAAATGTTATTACGTGAAATTTGATTTTTACGTTGTAATTTTAATATTTTCTTTTATTTCAATAGCTAAATTTTATATGTTTACGAGATTTTTCAATTAAATACTGGTTATTAGAGTTTATATATAACAAGAAATAAAATGTTATAATATAGTGTAGCATATTACTTTACTTTACTCCCAAAATTATAATTAATAATAAATTATACAGAATATATAATACAGACTAGTGGCAGCGCATTTGTTTGGAACGTATCTGTAGCGAATTAAAAAAAAACCTGTGTCAATAAAGTTTAAAAAAATCTACTTATCTAAAGTAAAGTAAAGCTTACTAAGCAAAAGCTTAAGATAATGCTGGTTCCACCAGTATTTCAAAAATTCTTTTACCATTACAATCCTGCATTATGATGAACATAGGCTATATTTAATACGAGAAAAAAAAGGATAAATTTTATCCCGAAATTTCCACGAGATTTAAAGCTCCGCCGGTAACACCGCGAGGCACAGCTCGTCGTATATATGTTGTGGCAACTTATTCTGTTACATGACCGTCGTTATATTTGATCGTAATTACCGTAACCTAAGTCCTCATTTAAAATAAGTGAAGAGTGAATCGATTTTCTGCAATCTACTTTTTCGTGTAAAACATTTGGACCCAAGGGTTCAATTAGTTTATAAAAAATAGGACAGTTTGAAAAGTACCACAATATCAAGTACTAGCATATGTATCAATGTTGCATTCAATGCGATTTATTTATGCATTATGCGCATTATTTTAAAAAGTACGATAATTTTGTTTCGCGTACGATAATTCTACGACCCTGGTACGATAGTTAACTCGCTTCAGGTTGCTGTCACTGCTCCCGACGTCATCATATCAGTGTATTGTTTGTAACCTGTATTGCATTTTATGTTAACAATTAACAAGTAAGTCTGTAAGGTCAAACAGCAAAAATTAAGTGTATTCGAAAACATATTTTGTGCAGTGCATGAAAAATACAAAAAACTTCGTTGTAAAGTATCAGTTAAAGCACATTAGAGACAGCAGCTTAGCTGCTACAGACATTAAATACGAGCGAGTTATAAATATGAAATTGGAATTATATAAAAACATTATATTACCAAAACCAAACCCTGAAAATTCATCGAAACGTATTAAAAATAATGTTTTGTATATCACTCTGATATGGCTTCTTCATATAACGTTGTTAGTCTGCTGTATAATTGTGTTAGTGTCTCAAACAAGAGCACTCGGTGCCCAGCTATGGAGCGCCGGCGGGGCGGGCTCCCAGCGCGACGCAACAGTGGTCTCCTGTTACTACAACATGCCGACGCGGCAACAACCACACCCACTGTTGCCTGCCAACATTCATCCCCATCTTTGCACACACATAAATGTGGCATTTGCAACTATAAAAAACAACAAGATATATCTTGATGAGCAGCAGTATGAAAGTATAACAGATGTTGTACTTTTGAAGAAACAAAATCCGAAGTTGAAGATATTGCTCTCTGTTGGAGGAGCCGGCAATGATACAGGCTATCCTGCCATGGTGGCCGACCATGCATCAAGAAAAGTTTTCATTAGATCAATTAAATCCCTCTTAAAAAATTATTCATTAGACGGAATCGATCTGGACTGGGAGTATCCAGCTGTCCATGAGTATGGATCGAGGATAAAGAAACGTGAACGGCAACACTTCTCTCAATTACTAAGAGAGATCAGGATGGAGTTTATTAGAGAAAGAAAGAACTACTTGCTAACGGTTGCCATTGCAGCACCTCAGATTATCGCCGATGTTGCGTATGATGTTGACCAGATAAATGTGTATGTGGATTATGCCAATATCATGACATATGATTATCACTCCTTTACTGAGTTCACTCCCTTCACTGGTCTGAACTCTCCGTTGTACGCCAGGGCACCGGAACACTTGTACATGGCAACGTTAAATATAAACTATACTGTGCATATGTACATCAGCAAGGGGCTAGATAAAAAAAAAATTGTAGTTGGGATTCCAACATATGGACATTCCTTTGCCTTAGTTAATGCTAATAATGCTAACGTGGGAAGTCCAGCGCTGGGGTACGGGCAACTCGGCCAGTTAGGATTTGTAAACTTTCCTGACATTTGTGAGTTTATAAACACTTTTAACTTCGATGTCAACGTGCACTATGATTCCGATGCAAAGGTCCCATATCTACACAGACATCACGTGTGGGCCTCCTTTGATAACCCACAAAGTGTTATGGATAAAGCTAAATACATTGTCGAGAATGACTTGAAGGGTGCCATGATATACTCATTAAATGCGGATGATTATGATGGTCTCTGTGAAATGCTGTCGGTTAAGAAGAAGTTCCCCCTGGTCGTTTCCATTAAGAATGCATTGAATGGTATAAGATGGACTTGAAAATGTGTCCCCAGCACCAAGTTAATAAATCACTGAGTAATGGAGCACAGAAAAGCATTGCAAAGGTTATTAATTACCTTTTTGTTCCTCGCCACATAGGTGATTTTATACATGATACAAGATTTCATGATCGACGATGAATGTGAGGCGTGCAGAGGGCGCGGGCGGCGCCCACGCGACTCCGCGCCGGACGGAGCGCGGGCGCGCGGCGACTGCGGGCGGCGCGCCGGGCTGCGCCGCGCTCGCCGCGCTGTGCTCACCCGCGCAGAACCGCACGCGTCGCCTTCCTTACTTAGCTTATTAACTATTACAGTATAAAAAAATGCACAATTTCGCTCTACTGCTCGCCGCGGGGTTTCCACTCGAGCGATCGCCTCGGCCGCTGATGCCGGCCGCCGCGCGGACGCAATTCTAATTAGCTAAACCCATTACAAACAGTAATTGGAGACAGTTATTCCTATAGGAGAGTGGTAGACCCCGCGGCACCGTGACGCTGGGCGCTACGGGTCGATTATACATATACATATAATTGTTATATCCATAATAATATTCCATACTAATGCGAAAATAACTCTGTCTGTCTGTCAGTCCGTGACGTGATTACGGCTAAACCGCTTAACCGATCGTGGTGAAATTTCATATAGAAATATTTGAGGGTCTTGGGATGAACATAGGCATACTTTTTTTCCATTTTCTTTTAAGTTTTTCCAGGAATTTCATTGTTTTACGAAAAGATCGCCGAAAATGGGCTCCCTGAACACTTAAACTGCGTGCGCTGTCTCAACCTCATCAGATACATAAAAACAATGCTATATAAAAACATTGTCCTTTAAAAAACTTATAAAAAATTCCGCGGTTGTATATGTTTATCTTTTAAGATTGAGCCACAATAACCATTTTAATAGAC
>DWUN01004491.1:0-10726 GCA_018249975.1 Passova gellias | reverse complement strand
CATTTATACAGATCAATATTATATATAGAAGGGATACCTACAGTTATACTAAAAACTATGCTTTAGTGGTGAAGAGGACTTATTGTACTTTTCTTTAACAATTTTTTTGGCATTGACATGACGAGGCCACGCGCCCGTCGGCCGCCCGCGCGACCCTACGGCCGTAACGAGAGCCTCGCATCTTACAGTAAAAATAACCACGTTCACAACATTCAAATCACAATTTAAGGACTGCTTTTTATTGCTTGTACAATCATCGTTTCCCAAGCCCCACTCGACCCGACAATCCATCCTTAGTGGAGAATGTAATTCACTCTTAGTTACGTTACTCCGTCTCTTTGATTGGTTCTCCTCGATGCTAGCGCCCGCCCGAGGGCCGCCCGCCCGAGGGCCGCCCGCCCGAGGGCCGCCTGCCGGTATGTATATGAACAGCGATCGACTAATACCTACACAGCCACAAACGCGACATGGTCAGAAACGAGTTACTCCTTTTGTAAGCTAACCTAACCTTGGAATGGTGATCCAAAATTACTGTCTACTTTACTAAAGATTGATACTTGCAAATCCGAGTCTGCTTCGATACATTTATGGAATTTATTCCATAAATGTCGATCCAACTCACAGCATAACTACGACTAGTTTATTTCGCACCGGAACACGACTGCGTGCAATTCAAGGATAACTTTGATCGTCACGACACTCCCTGCCGCCTCCCCGGAGCGGGCGGCGGCGGTCAGACCGCGTCGCCGGCGTCCGCGGCGTCTAGGTCCGCGAAGGAGTCGGGCAGGCGGCGGCCTAGCGTGTCGGGCACCAGCCGCGTGAGCGCCGCGCTGGCCAGCGGCAGCGCGCCCAGCAGCGCCGCCGGCACCCAGCGCCCGTACGCCGCCTGCGCCGGTCGTCCACGACAGGGTATTAGACAAATCGGAACGAAGCACGCGTCGCTCGGGACGTTACGGCGACTTGTACTTCTGTAACACTTTATTTTTTACCTTTCCGTCGCGGAAGAACAGTCGAGCGACATCATGAGCCTGTTCGGGAGCAGATCCGAGCGACTCGCCGACGCGGGTATTACCGTAGCTAGGTCATTTTAGAATATTTGAAAATGTTCAAATACCGATAACGACGATAACCGATAACCGATAAGCGACGCACCAGCAGCGGCGTCTGCGGCGCCAGGATGGCCCCGAGGCGGCCGCACGTGGAGCAGGCGGCCAGCAGCCGCTGGCGCGCGCGCGTCGGGAACAGCTCCGCCGTGTACACGTACAGCGCGTTCAGGGCCATCGTCGCGCCCACCTTGCCCGTCAGGAACAGCGCCGTGCCCAGCGCCGAATCCGCTGGAAAATATTGTTCCTTACCGACCGGTGGCGGCATTCGGAACGGTAACGGCCACTCGGCATAGCGCTGCGTCGTCGTCGATCTTCGAAGAAATGAACAAAATAGAAAAATCGTTTAAATCACGAGTGCCCACTGCCATTAACCGCATCATTTGTTGGGCATCAACATAAACCACTAAACCGACTAGAGCTCGTTTTCCGTTTAACGCGACAGGAGTGGCTACGTCTGCTCTCGCTTGGCACCGCGAGCGCCGTGGCACCGTCGGCCGGCGATGCCCTTACAGTCGGGCAGGCACGGGATGGCGAAGAGCGCGCCGGCGGTGACGAGGAAGGCGGCGGTGAGCAGCGGGCGGCGGCCGGCGCGGTCCAGCAGCAGCGTGTTGGCCACGAGCGCGGGCAGCTCGGCGGCCGCCAGCAGCGCGTAGTTGGCGTGCGCGGAGCCGGCCAGCGCGTGCGCGCGCACCGCCAGCCCGTAGAACACGAACACGGCCGACGCCCACCACGCGAAGCACACGCACAGCCGCCGGCGCAGCGCCCCGTACCTGCAACGCACCGCGGCATCCTCCGTCATGTCTGCTACCATCGACGGCACGCCGCTCGTCCAAACCCCCAGTATTGGAGGCATCGAGCGAATAATAATCAAAATTCTAATTTTACCATAGTGATGTGGAGTAATTCTAAGCGATCACTTACTTGACGAAGGCTCTGAACAAGCTCTCTTCCCGTACAGCAGCGTCCACTTTGTCCGACGCCGGCCCCTTCGCCAACATCTTGTCTAACGTATCTTCGGGAATGGCCACTCGGTTACATTCGGCCGCTCGTCTGATGACCCGCACGGCTTCGGGCAGGCGCCCCCTGGCCACCAACCAGCGCACGCTGTCGGGCAGCAGCCAGGGGTACAGCAGCAGCAGGAAGGACGGAGGGTAGGCCAGGCGAGCCCACAGGCGCCAGTAGCCGGTGAGGTAGTCCAGCAACGCCAAAATCGCGGCTCCGGCCGACAGCGGTATTCCCAGAAGCAAGCTCGCTAGAATCCTCTGTTCCACTCCCAGCCATTCGATCACTGTAATGAAGTATATAATGTTAAAATATCTGTCATACTAGAATTTTGTATAGTCTTCATCGAATAATATAACACTATAATATGAGCATCGTTAAAGATAGTACCTACAGTATGACGGGATGTTTTTAATGATTGCAAATTTTTAATGCACCGCCGAATGTAACGACTAATGTTGTAAATCACATCGATTGAAGTTTTGACAAACAGAGATAAGTCAAGTATGTAATATATTCTGAACATTTCTATGTAAGTCGTAAGAATATCAGTACAACAAAGTCATCGCCTCCTTCTATTGACTTAAGATAAAGCTTCCGGAACACGGTGACCGCATGCGATACAACATACCCGCTAATAACCGATAGCCGAGCGGCCGCGGGAAGCTCGAACTCCTGGAGTTATCGGGAATCACACTCACTAAGAACGAAAGCGGCCGGGTAGACGCTGGCACCGAGCACGGTCTCCGCCAGCTCGGCGGCCAGGTAGGCGGGGTACGAGCCCACGAACGACTTGCACAGCCCCAGCGCGCCCGCGCCCGCGCCGCTGGCCACCAGCGCCGCCCGCCGCCCGAACCTGCGCGCCGCACGTATACACTTGCTGGGGTCGCGACGCGGACCATTGGCGTGCAACTAAACAACTTATCGAATTTCGATTATGGTGTAATTATATATTATAGCGATGTGCTAGCCTGTACGCCGTAGTGGGTACTTCGAATTTCTAATATCCAATTCTCCTCCAGCTCACGGTGAGTAGTGACGTCATATTATTATTAATTCTGATTATTGTTTTGCAACGAGAATCCAACGATGCCGATCACGACGCATGTTGCAATAAACCTTAGAATTTGACCGGTAAGGACGCGGGCCAGCTCGCTTAGCTTTAAGGCAACACGTACTAAAAATCTTCTCTTAATATGTATAATGTCTAGTACATTTGCCCGCAGTTTCGCCTGCCTGAAAATCAGTGTGTCACAAAGTTCGTTTTGTCAAAATTGCGACATTTTCGTAAAACAATGAAATTCCTGGAAAACGAAAAAACAAAATGGAAGAAAAGAGTAGCCTATAATATGTACGTTCACCCCGAGACCTTCAAGTATCTCTCTATGAAATTTCATCCACTATGGTGAAAAGGGAAGTTGCAAGCTACGGAACTCTAATCTCAAAACGAAATAATAATAAACTGTGTGCAATAAGTTCAAACACAAGAACTTATCAACGTAGTGTATGTTGCATGGGACCTAAAATATAATAAAGTGCCGAACTCAATAAAAGTTTTAACAGATTACGGGGACATTCAAAAGGAGCTAAAACCGTACCTACTTGACTAAAAAAGCGTACTACTCTGTGGCCGAATACCTGGAGGAACTAATTTAATAATTGTTGTCATACTTATACATGAATATAAATGTCCAAAAGAGTACTGAGAGGTTTTTTCCTCCGGCTTTTTTCCTCTTGGTGTACATACACCAAAGCCGATGTGAGCCCCGGATGTATTAATTTTCTTATACACTAGCTTTTGCCCGCAACTTCGTTCGCGTGGAATAGTGGCTTCGGAGAACATTTGGTGTATTATTTCAAAATAAATTATAGCGTATATGTTGGCGAGGACTAATAGCTATATAACAAAAAAACCTTCACCAAAATCCATCCAGTAGTTTTTGTGTTAAACCCGGACAACAGACAGACAGACAGACAAAAATTTCAAAATGTTTTTTTTTGGCTTGTGTTACTTGTATCAACACCCCTAGAAGTGTTATGTTCAGTTTTTATTCAATGCACAGAATTGAACTCTTATACAACTTTATTATATATATATATATATATATAGATTGCGAATATTGATAAAATTATTCAAAACACTTTCAAGAGCAAAATTTACATATTATAAAAAAGTATTTCACAATTAGATTGTAGTAAGTGTATATGTAACTCTAATTAGAATATTAAAACGCGAACAATTTATTATCATAAGATAACGTCATATTATTTTATACTCTATGGTCAATGGTCAATGACTAGTACACCGCTAACCGCAGATAACGTTAGATTTAGGCATCTAATGTTGATATGATAAACTATAGTCACAAATTTTCCCCAATTGTAAAATAAGAATCGTACAAAAATGAAGTTGTATTACGTCATATGAAATATTTTCCTGTTGTCAATACATTGTGCAATCCGATTTGGAATAATGAAAAAAGGAACAAATAAAGAAGTTAACGTTAAACATCAAATAACGTCGAATGACCTCGTGGTCGAGTGGTTAGAGACCCTGATGGCAAAACCGGAGGCCGTGGGTTCGATTTCCACTCAGGACAAACATTTGTGTGATGAGCATATTTCTTCGTTTTGTGTCTGGATCGTAACAAAAATATCTATATTAGTATTGTTTCGTTTGTCTATATGTATGTTTATCAACTGTCCGGTAACCGTAACACAGGCATTCAATTTCCTAATTTGGAATCGGATAGCCGTCTGTGGAATTGTCCTCAAATATTATTACTAGTATCATTATGGTGTACTAGCTGACCCGGCAAACGTTATTCTGCCATATAAACTAAAACAGTATTTCTCCACTATTTAATGGATGTTATTCTACAATATAAACCTTCCTCTTCAATCACTCTATTAAAAAAACCGCATCAAAATCCGTTGCGTAGTTTTAAAGATTTAAGCATACATAGGGATATAGGGACTGAGAAACCGACTTTGTTTTATACTATGTAGTGTTATAAACATGAAAGTGACGGACAGACTGATTGACCTAGAGATCAACACAGTTTTTCGGAAATTCTATTGTTGCGCGAGCAAAGCCTCGATTAAAAGCTCGTAATATATATATAATGCTTGAACTTAAAACTTAAGATTTAAAAGCTTGTTGGTATAAAAACCCGGGTTATATTAAAGGCTCCAGTTGTCAACAATTATACGCTTCTTACTGTTTTTTGTCGTGTACTTATAAATGGTGGATCTACCTACTCGTAATGAAAAAAGATAAAGAAAAAGTGTTCCCACGACTTTTGCTCGATGACAGGAGAGCGTGAAATGACAGCAAATTGAATGGAGCGCTCCGGAGTGTCCGATCAACGGAAACTAATGAACAATAAGTATTGGGAGGATAATTGGTGTTTATCGACAGATGTTGCCCACCTGCCGATGGAGATTCATTGTGTAGATTAACCCCCATTGTCCGTTAAGAGCGGTCAGTACGATGTGCTCTTCATCGCTGACCTTCGTAAAATCTTAATCGTCAATTATTGCTTACGAGCTTTTATATCTTGTATGTTTCGGTTGGAATTTGCAACTAAATTTTTACTGCTTCCACTTAGCCGATCGAGCTGAAATTTGAGATACTTTTCTTACTTCGATAACAATGTCGATAAAATAATCATATAACACATGAATTGCGAGACATTAAAATCCGTTTAGTTAGTTGATTAGTTCAGAGTGACATGTTGAAAATATTCCTTAACAGCATGTTATGCTAAATTATGATAAATCAAAATCTAATAAGAAGCTTTCGAATAACAAACTGTAATACTAATTAAAGTTAATTATTGAAGTAGCATTTCTAAGTCGTGGATAAAAATACAATTACTTGCCGATTTTTATTATCAAATGATCGTACTTAATTGTTTATATTATATTACTATTACCATAACCATCTAAAACATGTCAGTGTGCGCTGGGCATGTGCTTTTTGGATCGTTTCAATGGAATTTAACAAAGCTATCGCTTAATGGTGTAGAACAGTGTATTTTTTCGAAGCGTGCAGATGCGAAGGTGTTTTGGCGTGCGAAGGCAGTATTAGTTCATTCCAATCTCGCTCATTTCGCCACGGTTCGATTACGTGTTTGTCTAGGGTTGGCGAACTAAGCGTATAATAATAATAATAATCATTGGGACAAAACCAGCACAAGACCATATTTTTCCAAATTAGGTATTTCAATGTCTATATATATATATAGTAACCAATTGCTCGGATAAACATACATAAATGCATATATTATGTTTTGAAATTTTTGGTTCTGAACATGATCGAACTCACGACATCCGGTTTAGCAGGCAGGTTCTCTAACCACTAAACCACAATGCCAGTTATTATACATTTGGACGCCCACAAGATATGTAGGTACCGCAGGCATCCATATTTGATAGATACTCCGCTTAAACAGACAAAACTTTTCGCCAACTCTTTTCAGGTCCAAACTGCCTGCGTGCGTCTGTTATTCCCAAAACTACCTAATATGATTAAAAAAAAACCTAACATCACGCTTGTAATCCCCGAAGGGGTAGGCAGAGGAGTGTAGTACACCCCCACATTTCACCAGTTACGTGTAAGTCCCACAATGATTTATGAATGTATATTATTTCCATTCAAAACCTGTTTATGTGAGTTTTTGTATCTAAAAAGTTAAAATATTAATAAATTTCAATGGAGATCAATTTTGAATCATTAAATGTTTTATACGAAAAACACTTAGCTATGTTATACATAAAGGTGGCATCACCGCCCAGCCCTAGATGGCGTAGTATTTAAATTTTTTGCCGAGTCCGCCGGCTACAGACATACCGCGGAGGTATTGAGGTGTGAAGTAACGATTTTATTCACCACAAAAAGCTGCGGCCGCGCTAATGTGTTGCCACCCTCAATAATATGTGGATTGAGTAACCGCCATCTTTGATTGTCGTTGGACGTAATTGCCATGGAATGTATGCTAATTTGAAGTTGTAACGATTGTTCGCTATTAAAAAAATACCGGCCAAGCTCGAGTCGGACTCGCGCAGCGAGGGTTCCGTAAAAAACTGTATATTCGTTGACACAAAAGTTTGATTTTTTACAACTTAAAGGTGTTATAGAACTGAGTATTTGATATGAATTCCAATTTAATACCTTCAAGCGTTGCTGAGAAAAAGGGTCTTGACAGACGGACGGACGGACATCAGTGATCCTATAAGGGTTCCATTTTTTTCTTTCAAGGTACGGAACCCTAAAAATATCCTGTGTATAAGGCCGTGTGCGTACATACCGACCACTGAGGTAAGCGATTCCTACAGCTTTGTTTTCCAAAGGCTGTACATGCTATTAAGGAATGTTAAGTTAATCTAGTGTTAAATCATATTGATATCTTAAAGATACAAATAGGTGTTGTAATACTGAGCCTATATTCAATATCAGAATATATTGTTATACCAATTCAAATTAATACCCAAATACTCAATGAAATATCAAACGAGAAACACTCACAAAGCAACACATATATCGCCGGCTCGGAATGGAAATGGAAAGCTCGCCGGAGTGTGGGGTAATTGTGTTGTCTGTATACGGATAAACAATTCTTATTAACCAATAACGTTGCGGCCAAGTGGGGTTTTATTCCCGGTAAGAACGCTTAATGGCAGCAACTCCTACAATCCGGGTATTAAGCTCGGGCTAGATGTCCCGACGTGATTCGACCCACGCGGACTTTCCCGAGATATAGTTACGTCTTATATGTTGCCTACGAAATATACGAGTAAATACTTTTAGTCCAAACGCAATTCGCCCAAAATCTAATTTGAGGTGTCCGATAAACCAATTTTACAATCTTATAATACCTATATTATATACAAATGTAGAAAAAGATGTATTTATTTCAAAATTTACCCTTACAATAAAGCATTCCAGTATTTATTTAACAAACTTAGTTGGAAAACGGAACTTTACTAATTAAAAAAAAAACAGGTCCAAAATCTCACACTTCAAACTCTATCTCCAAAATCTGTAACCTTACGGGCTTTCATATTTGAAAAACATTATACATATATTGATAGTCCCAAATTAGGCAGACCCAGTGTTAACGTATTTAATAAATACTAACATAATATGTAGAAGGTTGTACAGCAGAGTAACAAAATCGTAACTTACACAAAAATATGATATCGTGTGGTAATCGAACCCACAAATCTCAGCACACCAATCAGAATAACTAACCACTGGACTAATATGACTGGAAATAAAAAGATTTTGCTTTGGTCATTCCGGTGAGGACCCAGACCCTGACGTAATCTGTTGATCAAATTATCCGCCTTCAGATCTATTCTGTGACATGTCGTTTCCAAACGTCGTGTGCGAATACAAATATTTTATCAGCAAAATGATTTATTATTTGTATTTCAAGAATATTGTGTACATACCTCAGAGAGCATTGCAGGTAACTGAGATGCGCAGATTTCTTCATGATCTCTTCCTTCACCGTTATAACAGATGAAATTTAATTATCATTATATTAGTACAAAAAAATATCAGTCAATAATATTGGTAACTACAATCGTAGCTGGTCCTCTTGATCTATAGACACCAGATTTTTTTTAAATATTTCAGATGTAAGTCGATGTCTCTAAAGAGTAATCGAAACTGCGAGCAGCCAGGAGAGGGCTTTGAAGGAAAGCTCTTTTAGTACTCTTGTGAAAGTACGGCAGGTCATGGCGCGCCGGAAATACCTCAGACGAAAGCTAATTTCACGATTTGCACGTGGCCGTAAAAACTATTTTTGGGCCATTTCTAGGTCTTCGCCAGATTCATTTGAGATATTGGGAGCAACGAATTTTGAACGATAAGTGGATAAATATATGACAGAGATCATCTGAATCATTACTTCGACTTATATTTTATTCTCAACGTTGTTTACGGCATCTTTCTCTCTCTCTTACTCGAGCTTTTAAAGCTGAACAGAACAAGCATCTGCAAGGTAACGAGAGCCTTAACAGGACACTGTAAGCTTGACAAGCAAGTCACTTAAGCAGGACTCTGTACCACAGGTAGCTGCAGATACTGCAAAGTATACGATAAAACACCATTCCACCTTTGCTTACCTGTGATGCCTTAAATAACACACACAAACTTCACCTGAGAAAGCATACGCTGCATCCAGATGAAATAGTACACTATAAACAAAATCCTGATTTTTATCTGGTGATAGGTATAGCGAAGTATGTACATATTTAGAAACCATGTACACTTACAAGTATCAGCTGTGTTTAACATAGTTCTCCCAACTTTTTCATAAGAAGACCATAATGTATGTCGCGTCCCAAGATATAACTTTTATTTTTGTCGTGGGCGTTGTTACCTACGCCTATGTACCTATATACTATGTACCTTTATATAAAAATATATCAATCGAATACTGCGAATGAAGCCGATTCTGTACATAACAAAATTTAATTCAATTAAGAAATTCCACGCGGAACAGTCTGACAATTTATATCAAAGAGCAGACTCTTAAGAGATATATTTTACATAATAATTTTTTCGCTGATGAATTTTTTGTAAAGCTTCTTGAAGTACTACAGATGTTATAAAATCATTAATATTAAATGGAAATCGTTCATTTTCATGTTTTAATAACATTTACCTTCTATAAAGTATTCATAGACAACGATAAGATACTTGTATTGTCGACTAAGAGTAACGACGTCGAAGAGATATTATGTTTACTGATTTATGTTATAGAGAGGTTTGTTTTGTTCTATATTATTTTGATATGTTGGTCAAATAAATTCTCAATTTGGCGTGATTGTAATTGTTTGTAAAAATATATTACGATAATTGTAGTAATAATTCGTCCCATTACTATATTTTAAAGTCAATGCTACCATAAAATGTATTTGACATCATCACTAAAATTCTCATCTTAAACCTGTATTAGTTCATTACAAGATAAAAGGATACCCTAATGAATACTATAGCGTCCGATCATTGCTGATTTTATTAAAAGATATGACATAAACAACAACATAACATCACACCAGGGCCCTAACGGAGTAGGCAGAAAGCACTGAGTGCCAAATATCTCTGTCCTTGCAAAGCTGACGCCCTTATTCTACATTCATCACTCTCTTCATGCATACATGCATATACATAAAATAAATAAGGCTATTTAAAAATTCTTACATAGTTACAAGTGTATCAGGACAAAATAAAGCCTGCAGTCATTCTCCGTACCGTATGGAGTGAAAACGCTAAGGGTA
Source organism: Passova gellias (assembly GCA_018249975.1). Taxonomy (NCBI): domain Eukaryota; kingdom Metazoa; phylum Arthropoda; class Insecta; order Lepidoptera; family Hesperiidae; genus Passova; species Passova gellias. The sequence continues at coordinate 323 of DWUN01004491.1, read as the reverse complement.
CAGATTTACGATTATATCCGCGGGGGAAATGTTTCTATTTCAAAGGGTCGTTGTGATTTAAATAATATTTATGTACCCACCGGCGGAACAAGATGTTTGTTGAGTTTTGTTCTTTATAAAACGTGAGAGATCTTTATATTATGTGATGTATTCCGTATGTCAGCGTTACTTCTAATATCGAAATAGTACTGGCTTTAGGTATCGGTGCTGCCAGCGCTACTGCTACAGCATTCTAATATACTCGCTAGACGCCGTAGCTCTATTCATCAGACGAGCCACAGGGGCCTCAGCGGAGAGGATAGAGAATTACAACATCCAAATGG
>DWUN01004490.1:0-10726 GCA_018249975.1 Passova gellias | reverse complement strand
TAGAATTTCTAGTAGTGACTCAGAGTCTGGATGTGTGCCAGGTGCATGGCAATAGGCTCACCACCTATTCCATTGTGGGACTTAAACGTAACTGCTGAAATGTGGGGATGTACTACACTCCTCTGCCTACCCCTTCGGGGATTACAGGCGTGGTTGAAATTGAACCAACATCGTAATTTAACATTTGAGGAAAAATGTTTATGCAATTTGTTTGCGACAACACTAAAGCTCGTCAATAGATAACCAAACAACAAAATAGCAACAAAACAAAGAAACCATTCAAAAATAGAAGAGCAAAAGGTTTTGGAATCTGTTTTCTTTGCCTGAACCGATTCGCACTTGGTCGATATATCAATTGTCGGTTTGTTAGTTCGTACCGTTTTTTTCCTGGACTTAAGGTATTATAGATTAGTTTAACAACTTTAAACGAAATGGTTGACAACCGACAAATCCATATCAGGTTCATAATTAGTACTGTAAATATATTATCTTTCCAACGGTCGTTCGAGGTTATAATTGCTACTTAGCTTATTCGATAATACCCGCATTTGAGAACCCCAACTTGAGGACAATCATAATTAAAAGCTTACGAAACAAAAGAAACATAACAAAAGATGTCTTAAAGATACCAATAATAAAGGCGTGTAACCCAATCTTTATTTTCGCCAAACCAGATTCATTTTACGCCGCATGCGGGCGGCGTCACATCAGACGTGGAATATACATCATTCTGAGGTATTACAGAAACGGTATGGAACTAGAATTATGGTACTCGATACAATTTGTTTATAACCTTAATCTAGCCCAGTAACACCGGCTAAGAAAGCTTGGCATAGCGCATAAACATTTTGTATGTCTGTCTGTCTTTCTGTTTTCCGGAGTAATCTAGGGAACGGCTGAACCGATTCCAATGGGACTTTCACTGGAAGATAGAGTAAGTTATAGTGCAAAGTATAGGCTACTTTTTATCCCGAAATTACCAGGCGATTCGGATGTCCAGATGGCACAGGTCGTCTTTCATAAACACGATACAATATTGGAATTATAAAAAAAGAAAGGGCATTCATTTACGTCGCTTATAATATTAAAACGCGTCCCGTTTTCGAAAATTCCACGCGTTAAACGGTTCTTACAGGATTTTAACACGTAACCGCGCGTCGGTAACGCTATGAAATCCCGCCATAAATAATAATCGCACCAACTGATCCCCACTAATAATCCCGCGCTCTCCGAGCGCCGCCCACTCGTTTCCATAGATAATAATAAATAACCATAGATAGCAGATCAAACAGCTAGAAACGCGTAGTCCGTATTACTCCCGATTAATAATGTTAGATGCCTATTATAAATGTAGTGTAACTATGTGTATTATATAGAACTTCCAGATACAGTGCAACCTCGATATAACAAATCGCAAGGGACCAAGTGAATATTCGTTATATCAAGTAACTAGCTGACCTGGCAAACGTTGTTCTGCAACTGAGAAAAAATTGCAACTAACTTCTTGCGTTCGCAACTAGTAATTTCTTTATTGTCGGCGGCGACAATAAAGTTTATACGACTATAAAGTTAAAGTTTATATAAAACTAAAATAAACCTTACTGCTACTATGCCTAAAAGCCATTATCAATTTTCGCCGTCCCTGTATCAAATGAACTCTGTAATTTCTTCTTGAAAATTGATCAATGTTTATTAAAAGACTACTATTGATGATGATGCTTCGCTTAAATAACGTATTTTTTTATTACATTTAATTTTCTTTTCTATAATATACCTATGCGTTCTCTATCCGTGCCTACTCTGCGCCCACTTGTCACTTAACTCGAGGTGAAACTCAAACAGTGCCGCTAATGTGTTTATTTTCAGTTTTAAAATACAGCGCATTAAGTAAACAAATATCTGAGAGCATAAAGCATTCCGGGGGGTAATATCTCTTGATGGTAAACAGTTAGGTCATGGTGCTGTCATCGTTTTTGCTACAGCAATCCTTATATTGGCGAAGAGGCTGAGCAATGAAGGTTCTATGGTTATGTAAAAAGAGTAGACTGCTATCTTAAAGTTATAACTCGTCTCTGCAATTGCTGCGATGGCCATGGGTGGTACTGGCTACTAGTGCCTGTTCTCTGTCGGGTCCCTACTTTTGTCACATAAAAATGTCTTGAATTATATTTCCACAAAAGGTAAACTTAACTTGCTAGAGAATATAAAACATTAAGATATAACCGCAATTATGTTTTATTATCCATACTTATTTAATATACTGTTTGTTTTCGCTATTCAGAAAGCGAAGAGGAATATAAATTAGTCCTTGGTGACACAAACTTACATATACAGGATAAAAAAGCACACATAGACCAAAATTAAAAACCTAAAATAAACAAAACCATTTGACTATATGTACACTAAAATCATTGGTCTGCAATAAAATTATTAATATTAATAAATACCTAACTCAGCAGTCAGGAAACCATTAAACCAACAGTGACTAATATTGAAATTTATGGCATTCAAATGTGAGATCTAAAAAACTCTCGATAAATCTCTCGAGGCTCGTGTTCTAGACACGACGTGTTTGCGATCGCGCGGAACACTCATTTATCGGTACAATAAAATAAATCAGACCGTTTCGGACGCGCCGACATTTACGCAGTTGACACGTCGTTTGCGATAAGGGCTTGTTCATATTGAAACACAGTTCACACGAGTTTCGTAAAAAGGAAAAAAATGACAAAGGCGCCACGAAATTTGTATGTACTTTTAGCAATTTCATTGTTTAGTGTTCGTAATCTGATTTGTTATTGTTCTATCAATTTGGTAATTGTTCTAATAGAAAAGTAAATAAAGGTATAAATGTACAGGGAATTATATTGTATGCTATTTCGTTTAAGGGTAGACAGTGACTGGGGATATCCAACTGCTATGGTAACAACAAACTTCCTCCGCTTGTTCTACTGTGATCTTTCTCGAACAGGCTCGTCTCTTAGAGATATAAATAATCTCAATGTAAAACATTTAAAAATACTGTCAAAAACTGCTACTACCAAAAAGGCGCAAAAAGAGCTCTCCTCGAAAGCCGGCAGCGCACTGGCGACTCCTCAGACGTTGTGAGTGTCCATAGACGATGATGACCACTATCCATCAGGTGGCCAGTCTGCCCGTCTGTTAGGCTGTATTTATATAAAAAAAAAACACGTTTCCCATTCGAAAATGGTAAACGAAATCCGACCTACTCATGCTTATTGAACGCGGTCCGCTACTTTAAAATACCCCGACGCGCGAACAAAAGCCTCACAAACAAAGAGCTGTCCGAGCGCCAACAAAAGGAATCCGTTAAAGGAACACCACCACCTAATAAAGGAATCGAATCTATCTATCATTGGAAAAGCAAAAAGAGACCTGAAATCAGCGCCGTCGCGCCGTTCCGGGTTAGACGTGCCTCGCATGTGCTTTCATTGTGACATTGCAAGTTGGGAGAGATGCGATATTGAAAAGGCTGGATTTTGGTAAGAAATCCGGCGCTTCTTAGCTTATCAATAGACGGAGTGATTCAAGAGGAAGGTTTATATATCTGTACCGCTTAAGTAAGTTACTGTTTAATCTTTATTCGGGTTTACACAAGTTTAATCTCTATTTGGATACCAATCCAAATAGAGATTCTTGTTTAATCTCTATTTGGATACCAATCCAAATTGGATACCAATCCAAATAGAGATTCTTGTTTAATCTCTATATGGATACCAATCCAAATGGAGATTCTTGTTTAATCTCTATATGGATACCAATCCAAATAGAGATTCTTGTGTAAAGAGACAACAAGCCAAGTGGAATATTATTTATGATTTTTATACTTCATGCACTTTTCGTTTTGGCAATAAATATTTTCATTATCACCGTTAGCTGTGTATTCACAGCTGCATTACGTCTTTACAATTTTATTTATTACTAGCTTTCGACTGCGACTTCATCCGCGTGGAATAGTGAATTTATATGTTACCGAGAACTAATAGCTACACAACAAAAAAGTTTCATTAAAATCCGTCCAGTAGTTTTTGCTTGAAAGCCGGACAGACAGACAAAAAATTCTAAAAATAATTTTTTTGGCTTGTGTTACTTGTATGATGACACCTAGGTATATTAATTTAGTTTGTATTCAATGTATAGAATTGAACTATTCTAGAGTTTTGTTATATTATGTGTAGATGTATAGATAGATAGATAATTAGATCTTTTATAGTTACGATATGGTATAATTAAAAATGTTATGAATCTCTATAACGTTAAGTAACTTTATGCTTTTTACCTATATTAGGTCTGGTTATACGCTAAACCCAGTTCTAGAGCAGTGATAGCGTAGTGGTTTGAACTTCAGCCTCCCACTCCGAGGGTCTGAGTTCAAGGCACGGGTGCCAGGCACGCACCTCTGACCTGTTACGTGCGTTTTATAACCTACATTTAAATATCATTCGCTGTAACGGTGAAGGAAAACATCGCGATGAAACCCGCACACCTTAGAGATGTTATAAAGCATTAACATTTTCTGAGGTGTGTGAAGTCTAGAAATGCGCACTTGGGCAGCGTGGTAAACTATGGCCTAATACCCTCTTAGTTTGATATGAAACCCAGTGTGGCAGTGAACCAACAAAAACAAAAGGGTACGAACGAAATTACGCTAATCTTCTGTAACTTGTCCCACACACTTTATACAGGTTGAAGCAAAGTTCGTTATCAGATTTTGATAATTAAATAGAAATGTATTCTTTCCTTCATAACAAACTTTTCCAACTCCTATATTTCAAGTAGAGCATCTAAAATCAATATGTAACTTTATATCTATTATATTTCAGAAGCTTTTATTCAACACTAGCATTTGCCCGCGACTTCGTCCGCGTGGAATAATGACTTTGAGCAGCGTTTGAAGTATTTAAAAGTAAATGATAGTCTATATGTTGCCGAGGTCTAATAGTTATATAACAAAAAAATTTCAACGAAATCGGTCCAGTAGATTTTGCGTGAAAGCCAGACAACAGACAGACAAAAATTACAAAATGATTTTTTTTGGCTTGTGTTACTTGTATGAAGATCCCTAGACGTATTTTATTTTGTTTTTATACAATGTACAGAATTGAACTCTTCTACAGTTTTATTATATGTATAGATAGATTACCTTAAGTAAACGATTATAATACTCATAATTTATACACACATTTAATTTATAGTACCAATAATGCTTTTCATATTTAAATAGATAAATATGGCTTAATGTAAGATTCTGTAAAATTTCAGCATTTATGCAAATATTTGATTTACAAAGATCAGATCACTCACTTGTAAAATTACTGGTAAAATGTGGGAGTGAACTACACTCCTCTGCCTACCCCTTCGGGGATTACAGGCGTGATGTTACGTTTTTTTTTTACTCACTTGTAGCATCACCACTTGTAATAACAGTGAATAATAAGAAAAAAAATAGTGATGTCAAGGCTCCTTATGGAAGCTTGCGACTCATGCCTCATGACAGCCTATAAGCTAATAACAATATAGCTTTATTTAAAAGACCGTAATATCACTTAGGGACTGAAAGTATTATATGAATACTGTAACAAATGCGAAAAGTAAATAATTTGACCTGTATCAGTGTTCCCTTTTTCACATATGTATGTATGTGTGTATGTATGTATGTCGGTGTATTTACGTGCTACCCCAAAAGGATGCCGTAGTCACGCTAGAGCCTATTTCCGGTACGAGCGCGCCACCTGGGGGCTTTAGCGTATATCATTCATATGCTAATACAGGCCGAACATTTGCTATAGACTCGTTCTACATCGACCATTTCTGAACACGCTGCCCAATGAAACGGAAGTGTTTTTTGAGGTTCAATAGCCTTTTCGCGTTAGATTTATGGAGCCTTTTTATGTGGGCGCGTTTTGAGTTCCGAATATATTTGGTGTGTTTGAATGCAGTGGGTGTCATAATATGAGGTACGGAGTCGTTTGTAATGTTTAGAAAAAGTAGAGCTTTAACTGTTTAGATAATGGTAAAATTACCAAATAAAAATATACAACAATAATCTTAGAAGGTTACGCTTGCTACGTTTTCCGCTAGGTCTGTATTTCCAAATGATTTTGGAAATTCAGGTTAGGACAGAGACATTTGGCACTCGGTACTTACTGTTTATACTGTTAGAGACCTTGCGTGATAATATAACAGTGTATTACAAACGTTACTTGCTTATTTTTTAATTCTCCAATATTTCATGGACCATCAGTATTTCTTTACAATCTTTGACTACATAGCACAATCACTTAATCTGAGTAATTGGTAAGATTCGTGCTGTTAGGATACCCAATCAAAGGCTCATCCTAGAAATTTGTTAGAAACAACCGTAATATTCATACAGTAAGATTCAAAATACTGTGTGGACCGTGTTCGTAGACCGATAGCAATTTTGAGATGGACGGAAATGCCTCAAGCAAGATATTGGTGTACCGGCTAGCCGAACAGCGACCTAGTCGACAAGGGTCATTTGATAAAGCAGTCATGCACTAAATTCAATGAAAAATATCATTGAATCGTGCAATTCACGATTTTTAGTTGCGTTTCGGGAGACTATTCAGAATATTTCTACCTGCATACATTCACGCCGATTTCACATAGCGATAGACATAGGCAAAGGGTTTCCACCGGTTACGGTTTTTGCAAACTTTATCACTTTCTTTTCCTCTCATCGAGGTTTTTAAAATTGTAATTTAGTATTTAATACTATATTTTAAATACTGAAGACGAAACTGAAAACTGAAACCAATACTGAAACGGACTGAAACTAATACTGATTGATAGCAAACCACTGAAGCTAATACTGAAACCAAAGCAAAAATTCAACTCGTCCAAAAATCGTAACCCCACAAGTACTTTTATGGATTATTATTTCACATAATACCTTAGACAAAAGACTCAAAAAGGCTCTATCTGATATAAACACGGACAACGTCATTGGCATCTGCATAATAATTGCGCATCAGGTATCTGATAATGGTTTAATTACTCGCATTATTAGTAAATCGATTCCAAGCATTTACTCGCTAATAATAGCAATGAAGTAGCTACTGTTACTAAGTGGATTTAGTATATGATTAATCCAATTATATTAATTACTATTTCTTGTCAAACACAGTAAAGACGATAGCGTAAGCTGTATTATGTCTTGCTTAGATTTTTTTTTTGAAATCTACCCCCAAAAGTATACAGTACATGAATAAGTTTATGTACCTTATGTCGTAAGTTTTAGTAACAAGTGAAAAACGTAAGTCTACTTTCTACACATTCGTAGTTTGCATACTATGCGTTTGATATGTTGGAACAGTGAAAACTTCTTGACAATAAAATACCAGCGGATTCTTTCAATGTATATTATTTCATGGCTGCTTGGGTACCGACGTGAGGTCAGTATAATTGTGAAAAACGGAGCGGACGTCAACAACACGAGTATAAAGTGGAGCGGAGTAGCGTCTCTCAAATAAAAATCTATTGTTCGAGTACCGGTGCTCACTTGGACAGAAGTTATAATAATGTGACAATTTGGAGAAGGCATATCGTATATCATAGGAGTTGAATGGTATAAATCGTTACGTAAGAAAAATGCGTTATGCCCCCTATACCTTATTCTCTCTCTTTTTCTCTCACTCTGTCTCTTTCTAAGTGTTCTTATCGGTAGTAGCGGGAGAAATTGGATGGTATAAATCGTCACGTAATAAAAATTCGTTATGCGCACTATATGCAATTATGTATCTTTGTCTCTTTCTAAGTATATTTTCTGGTGTCTAGTAATTAGTCTAATAAGCGTATAAAATAAAGTACTTCTGATTCGGTCGTCTTCGTCATTGATCGAGGAGCGGCTGGAAGTGAACTTCTCGCGCCCATTAAATATAGCGTATCCAAACATTTAGTAATATCACTTCCGCGACCCGTTCCACTTCTGGTAGTTGAACTATTGTGACGTCTCGATGTAATGACTACTCTATTCAAATATTATGTGAATGGGAATATAATTGGCCTGGTCATTATATTTTCTGTGGAACGCCGAGCGAGCGCAGCGGCCTGCGGCTCCGTCGTGCGGTCACTTAGCGTTATTGGCATTATTTTCTGTATGTTAACGCAGTGACACATCTGCCAAATGTACGGCTGCCGAAAGTTCACATTTATTTATTAAATCGTTGTTGTTGTTAACATAGGGCGAACTTTGTGCTGTTTTCTACAAGTCAACCCAAAAAATGTCAACTTACTTATATTCGTACTAATGTGATGCGTTAGTGTGTACGTTTGTTCTTCTTTCACGTCGAAATGGAGCAAGTGAGCAATATGATTTTTGGTATGGACATACCCGATGAGCTGGAGAGTGTCATAGGATACTTTTTTCGCCGAAAAATATCTCATTTCCACCGGAAAACACGTTGTAAACAAATAAGCGTTGTAGATGGCGTTACGAGCGCAATTGTGGTATACCGTGGATGAAAATGAATTCAATAGACCACGCGGGCGAAACCGCGGGCAACGGCTAATCTGTGTCAAGTATCATTGTACGAACGTCTAACATAGTTAACTAATCTTCTCCCTCTCAAACAAAACTTTCTTATTAACCATGTTATTTCTTCTTTTTATTTCCGTCTCCTGTTCTCATTTTCTTCTTTTTTGCGGTTGATTTTTCTTATTAAGCTTTTCCTCGCTTTCCGTCTTTGCTTTAATAGTTAGCTTTGCGTTTCTTATTAACACTAAATGTACCATATTTTTATGTATAGGTACCTACAGCCAGTCAAAATGACCGGTGTATAAGCGAAATGCTTATTGTGACTCCCAGTTTTTATTCACTCTTAAGTTTGTTGAATGTCTTCTCCACTTATAGCTTCAAAAACAATAACATTATTTCTGAAATCAACTGATACATGTAGTAGGAATTTTGAATTGAAATTGCTCGACCAGTCAAAATGACTGGTTTGGTAAATCTAGTGTTAAGGTGTCGCATGCCGCAGCCGCGTGCAACAGCCGCGCGCCGCTAACGCGAGCCGCAAGCGCGAGTGTAGTAACGCCAGTCATTATTATTTACTTAGCCAGTCCGCAATGTAATGACATTAAATTATCGAAATAACCCCAATGGACGATATTATGGGAATATTTTGGAATCGAGTTAGTAAGCGTTTACAGTTTAAATTGTATACACTTTTTCAATTGAAATGTTATCGCAAATTGTTTTCGTATTGTTAATCGTATTTTGATCTGACTTTTTAAAGTTTTGGTTTGACTTCGAGTAATGTAAGTTTGATGAAATTGTAAGTCTAGTAATATCAGTAATTTATCCACTGTTTTATCCATGATTTTTACATAAGTACCCTAATTAAAGATACATATATCGCATATGAATGTAGACCAAGCACGTCCGCTTTGTAAGGACAGAGATATTTGACACTCGGTGCTTTCTGCCTACCCCGTTAGTAACCTGGCGTGATGGTATAATAATAAATATGTCACATTGTTTTATAGCACAAAGATATCTAGATCACTAGAAGCGAGAGGGAGAGGACTCATGTTGAACTCATTTTGCATTTTCAGTAACATTTTTAAAGATATTCTTCTAGAATGTTCGTGTCACTAGCATGTACCTAATGCATCCGTTACTTGCATTACCATTGTGAATGGGAACAGACGCAAAGTGAAAGCGTAACTATGGGAACCTTGTCATTGTTGTCTGATGTTTCATTGTTTTACAAATCGTTTGTTTTTTTGTTTTGGCCCGCTGGAAACACTTCAATCAGTGGTTATGGAAATCAGTGTATTCTTGCATTTTTACCTTTCCGTATCCAAACGAATATTATAAAGAGAAAATATTCGATTGTTTGCATTGAATAGGCTCTGAAATTGACCGATTTTAAAAATTCATTCACTATTAGAATCTTACATTATCACCGATTAACATAGGCGATAGGATATTTTCAAAAAAGTCAGGGATCCGTATGAAAACTTCGATAATTTAGCTAAGTTTTCCTCTAAGGTGTGCAGGTTTCCTCACGATGTTTTCCTTCAGCGTCATAGCGAATCACTAGGCGCCAGGGATTGAACCCAAATCCCCGGAGTGGGAAGCTGAATTTTAAACCACCAGCCTATCACTGCTTACTGCTACAGCAATTAAAAAGTCTTTGAAATCGGTACCTATAACAATAAAGAGGCTTGTTTGGAATAACCATTATGAACGTCGTTGTATACCTATATTTTTATACCGACTAAGCTTCGCATAACATAAGAAGGATTTTAAGCGATCACTGTCACCATAGCGTTAAAGGCTTACATGGAAACCTCATTTTACGCATTTATTTCACAGCGTTATGTTAAGAGTATATTGCGGTCTTGAAATACAATGGAATAAAAAAATATGCGGTCGGGGGAATCCCCGCCAGGAAGAGTCGTTACATAATACTTTCAACTCTAAAAGTGATTTGTTTTGTCGTACCAAAAAACGCAGCCCCCTCTCCAACCCCCTCTTCACCTCCCTCTCTCTCTCTCTTTCAATACTGAAATAAAATGTACCTAATACATACATACATACATAACATCACGCCAGATCCCTAACGGGATGGGCAGAAAGCACCGAGTGCCAAATATCTCTGTCCTTACAAACCTGACGTGCTTCGTCTACTTTCATCACTCTCTTCATGCGTACTCGCCGGTTTCGGAGACTCTT
>DWUN01004489.1:0-10726 GCA_018249975.1 Passova gellias | reverse complement strand
CAAAAAATGTTTGAATATATTCATAGATAAACCTGAATGTATACGTTAAATACAAGATTTCTTTAATAATATTAATTAATATTTAAATAATTGTGGCTATAATTTCGTTAATGCAATGTAACATTCGATGTTATTGTCATATATAAATATGTATTTTAAACACATTGCAAAGATTCTTTATAACATTTTACGACAATATAACTAAGAGAAAATAATATAGAGATTACCTATAATATAAAACATAACGAAAAAAAATGTTACAATTGTTTCATTTTCATTACCTTAAGTAGGTACTTATATAAAAAAGCAAAACCAACAATTAATGTCCGTTTACCTTTCCTTCCGGTCCAATCCACGAGGACCTTTTACAATCATGAAAAACTCTTAGTATTTCTAAAATTACCTCCTTTGGGAACACTATTTATAAGGTCTTAAAGCGAACTGTCAAAGAAGTAACCCGAGGGAGGAAAGTTGGGAACGCCAGCAAACTTTTCTAACGTGTCTTTATATCTGATTGTTACAACGGTTGGATAATGATTTTACTGTGCTTTTACGACACTTTGTTGGTCGCAATGCAGTTTCAGTTGACTTTAATGCACACGTTATGGTAAAAATAGGTATCAAACAGATGCAATTGCATATAAAAACGCGTTTTATGTGTTAAAGAATAATTGAACATAAACAACAATCTTACTCATAATCGTATCCAATCTTATATCATGTGATTAATACAAGACATTGGTGTATGTATTTGAATCCAATCGCGTATACACTTATACTCGCTACTAGTCAAAAATTTATACCTCTAATCTCTTAGTATTTTTTTATATACTATGTACCTACATATATGTAATAACATTTTTTTTATAATTAGCATAGTTTTTACTAACGACGTCCTGGCCGTAACATTACCTTATTGTAACATAACCTATCGATCCGTAAAATGTAACTGCAAAAACATTTCAAGAATTCCAAAACCATTCCAATGTTACCAGACAATTGTTACGTGGAAATTCCGAACGATTTGTCACATTCTCATTCACAAAATCTGCCGCAAACGTAATAATCTCCGTCGACGAGTAAATTCCTACTTTTCAGGATAAAGGGAAACACGATGACAATCTTGGAAACGCCCGATTACGGATTAGGTGAGTCGGCCGTGCATTTACATAATACGAAGCATCTTTAAAAAGGCCCGGCTCCGCGGTATTAGCATATAGATTGCGTGTATGGAGACAACGCCATCAGTCAAGCGTCAGCATATCGGCAATGCTTACTTCTTCAATGTTTAGCGTAATGTTACCAAACTTGATGACATTTTAAGGAATTGCACATTATAAATTAAAACACAAACTATTCAAAACAAGAAAGATCGGCATGATCTTGGCTAGTCTTCAGCATCCTCGACTGCACCTCAATTTTAGATGAGCTAGTAACCAATCGTACCTACCTACATCAGAAAAATGCACGTAACAGTAGTTTAGCAATAATACTACACAATTATCTAAGAAATTATCTTGTAATAGCAATTAATAGATATAGGTATCTACAAGTACGAATATCTTATGACAGAAAGAAATCAAAATTAAAATCTCGAGTTGGTGGAGGAAAGATTGTACTAAACGGTCAGGACAAATTTTGATTGGTGTTACCGTAGATACGCGAAAAGATTTACAATATACATTTTAATGTTATCTCACGCTTTTCGACTTAAAAGCTGGTGTCAACAAAATATTATCGTTTGTTTCATCATTAAAGCATATTTTCTTGCGAGTGCTTATAATAAAAGCTCTTATCACTCAACGCCGTGCTGGTCTTCATAAATATAATAAATGAGTAGGCTCCTTGTATAAAGTATGGTAATATGATAATTATGTTTATGCTTTAACCGATTACCTATAAGTGTAAGTTAATATCAGTATAACCTCTAAGTATTAAGCACTTTTCATTTTGAAAAATGCATATAACTTCCTAGTTCCCACGTTTTCGTTCCAAGAAGCGAGCTATTTCTGACATCGTTTAAAAAATAATTGGCAATGTTTTAAAATGAAATAGCTACAATGTTTTTATACTGATACGTAGAACGAAAAGTACGCAAAACTTTTGAATGTTATAGGTATATCAACAGTTTGAAACACAGTCAACAGCACAATAACAATTCCAATGCCTCATAGTCACAATAATTTGTAATATGAAGACTTCACAATCATCAAACGACTGAGGCATGGTGGCCATTCGTGCATAAAATGCACCAAAATTCCGCCAATGCGTGAAAATGCAAGAAATTCGTGGTACTGACTGTTGAATTCTGTCGAAACTGAAACTACAGGCACCTAAATCTAATTAAGTAGTAGAATTGATTCCAAATACGCACACTGTCGCATCTCTGGAACGCTCCAATTACTTAATGTATTTCTACGTAACCTCCTACCAGCAGATTATAATCATTATGAATATCACTTTGCAAGCTTTAAACGCTTTAAATAACAGTATATTACATATAAAACATTTACATATAAAACGAATCACATATAAGACAAAGCTTTTTCGAATTAAAATTTTTTTGTACTTCGATATATCTATACGTGCGAATTTAACCATTGGCTGCAGCAAGCGCCTCAGACTTATCTCCACGCTCGTAAGTTAGTTGGATGATGAGAAAAAAATCTACACTAACTAGGGTATCTTTCCTTTATAATGAAATATTCGCTTAACAAAGTTCTCCGGCTATTAGTCAAAGGACCAACGACTGCAAAGGAAAAAATACAAATTTAACTCAAACGTTTTGTTTCAGATTGTATATTTTATAATATCTATACTCTTCATAAAATTATATAATAGTAGGTAAGTATCTGCTAGACATGCTAGATCCTCCAAAAAGTTACGGACTAAAATGGAAAACCGTGTAATGATTATAAGAGCCCGGTATTACTCAATTTGAAATATCGGATTTAATGCACCAATACCAAACTATAAACGCTTGACTATTTCCTAACACTTGATAATGGATATTCATTAATCAATCACTATATATATACTTAGGCGTATTTTTTTCAATATCATTCAAGCACCAAGAAACATCGTTCCATAGCGGTATGATACCTGAACAAGGACAATATTCCTCAAAGCCTACACATTTATTTTGTTTATTAGAACCAGCGAGGCGTTGACAGATAAGAGAGGTTTTTATTATCTCATAAGAAAAGATGTTCGAATGCTGTTGTCGCCAGGTTTGCAGTTGGAAATTGTGGGATCAATTGTATATGAATAATTATGTGCGGAATGATATAAAAAATATTTTTTTTGGCGAATGATCCACGGTTATTTTCAGACAGGTTTATATACCTTTACTCTACCTACAGTTAACTAATAAACATAAGAAGAATACTACTAAAAATGAAAAGTCATATAAAATTAAATATTTATATTTTTTACCCATATCAATAAACATCTAATGTTACTCGGGGATAATGTAACTTTATAAAGGTATAAAAATTTTTAGAATCGGTTCAGTGCTTTTTGAGATAATCGTCGTATAGATGGCGCACATTTCACTAATTACATTAGACATACCTAACTGACTGCATGTTGCCGACGCGAACCTATAGATTTTTCCCAACCCAAATTCGTGTAACGTGGCTATAGAAGTTTTCACTTCAAAAGTAGATCGTAATCAATATTTATATTAATATGAATATTTATGAACATATATTTCAAGACGGGAGGAGGTACACGTGCACTCCATTACCCCCCGCTTGCCCGTGGCCATAATTTGGGGAAAGATTACATAAAATAGATAGTACAAGCTTTCTTTAAAAGAAATGTTCTGAATTTTCTTTACCATTAACAGCAGTTTAATTTAAGGTGGACTATAAGGATGATAGCACTTCCAAGAACAAAAATGAAGCTTTATAAATAAATATTTGCTAGCTTTCACACAAATAGAATAACAATTTTCATTTCGACGTCAATATAAACAACATTAAAGAAATACCCAAGCATTGCCGATTTACTGTAGCGTGATTGATTGCCCTGTCTCCTCACACGCAATCTATATGCTAATACCTACCGCAAGGACGGGTCTTTTTAAAGACCCTGTGTTTATATAAATGCAAGGCTAACGCATCTAAACTACAAAGGGACATTCGAACAATTACATCATTGACATGTTTACCTGTATCCCGAAAAGAAAGATTGGATTCGTCTAAAGGGCCTTTACGAAAGAGCGTATCTACTTTAAATATTGAATCAATGAGTACACTCACTAAGTCCTGGTCTTTCAAATTTCTGCATTTGTAATAGATGCCAGCTAATACTTTAGTCCTATTTGATACCAGTTTACATCATCGTGTTCTATTTTACACGCTCATAGGCGTATATAAGGCGGAGGGACGGGAGGGTGCTCGGCATGAGGTCTGGATCCACGGTTCATCTACGGCTGTAAAAAAGACATCATTGTTATTATGTCCCAGCACTAAAAATTCCTTTGTATAAATACTAGCACTGAAGCTCAAAACTAATAATGTCATTATTCATAGGCACAACCTAATAGAAATAGATTTTTACGTAACAATGTCACCTAATTATGAAATAACTTTTGTTTTTTACTGATTAACTATCTTAGTTTGATGTGCGTTAAAAATGCAGTTTTATAGCATATTTTTTGTAATATTTAATACACCTGTTCTTCGTCAAATAGCAAAGCTTACCCAGGCTGGTTAATACATATCGCATATAAAGTTTAGATTTCGTAAACAATCGAAACTGGAAATGATCTTACAATAAACGTGCCTAATTAACGTTACCGCTACGTTACCTATTAATTTATAGCCAATTAAATCCATAACTATTTGCCATAAATTAGTACGTAATTGCTTATAAATCGCATTATTCTCTTAATCTATTACCAAACTGTCCAACAATAACCGTTACTAAACCACTAATTTCAATACAGACTAGCAACGACTTAGCCAAACCACAGCTTCTCAAATATATTTTGTGACCAAACAATCAAAAAATAGGTAAAGTATTTAATTTATACATACGTACCACGTGCCTACTGTAACCGTGTAATAAAAGACAAATTGTGAACAAATATCGTTTGGAGCACTGCAACTTTGCTAAAAGATGGAGCTTAAGATACTGGCTGCATATCATGCGGAGACCAAAATATATTTTGAATTAAAATGCACATATTCATTCTTAGAATTTTATTACCAACATTTTAAAGTTATCAAAGTACCGTCAAGCCTTACAACCATTTCACTATATTTTAATGTTAACAAACAAGCTCGTTTCGTTTACAAAACCAGAGGTGACTTTATAATATAACGACAGGTACAGAAAATCAAATTATTAGCTTCAATTGGCAAATATGTTATATTTATCAAATTTTAACGTCATCTTCAATCCTTTAATATTGCTACTGTGATATATAACTATCATCCCAAAATAAGGTTTCAGTCAAATGTTGTACCGTGCCTAATTATCTACTTATACTGCGATATAACCACCACTTAGAACATTCTATCGGACCCGCCAAACATTTTACCTTAACCACCACAATTACTGAACCAACAAGCACTTTAATTCATGTTTCGAGACCGTGTAATTACTGACATGTCGCTGTGAACACGCAACGTGTTAATTTCCAGTCGGGAATAGCGCGGAGCCGACGGATTGATACGGAGATCAACGTGTTGCTCCCGTTGTAGGGTCGCTCGGTGAATTACACAATCGAAATAGGAACAAATTGGAATTTAACGATCTATGTATCCTTAGCACTGTATTTAGTAGTGTACTGTATTTTGTTTCCATTATTTCGTCCCGGACACTGTTTGTCATAGTATCCGGTTACTTTACAAGTCATTATGATCGTCACAGTTTATTGTCTATTGTTGGGAATTGGTACAAAAAAATTAAGAACAACCCTTCCAACTCAAGTTTGCAAAAGCATGAAATCCAGGTGTACCCCTTCGGCTATCGCATATCTCTTCTAACTCGTTTAGTATTGCAAGTATCTCTCTCTTGCAAGTAGTTTAATAAATACATATTTTATTGTGTGTGTGTGTGTGTGTGTTTTATGTATTCTTTTTTGTATTATCATCATCGTCATTATCAACATATGGACTTTCATTTCGTTTTTAGTCGTTCATTTTTGGAATATAACCTTTTTTTTTATACGTTTGTAGGTATACCTTATACAGTAGTTGCATTGGCACTCGGAAACTTTGGTCAGACTGGTTATAGCTGTATCTACTTTAAGTTATAAGGTGGCTGATTAGTCAGTGAACCAGATTTCTAGAACAGCAGTTGGTGTGATTCCAGTTTATTTTATGAGTCAAATAAAACAATGTAGATACATTTAAACATTTTTCATTATAACGAATTATAAATGTATTTTATTAAATTATTTAACCATTATGTACAGACTTAATTATTAAAATAAGCAAATTTCCCTACCACTGATATGCATCATTGCAACAAATACCTAGAGACCACTTAAATTATAAGTAGATAAATAAAATTGATTTCATAAAATCCTACATATGGCCGTTATGAATTGGTGTCACTGAAATGTAAGCAAGGCAGTGTGGTAAATTTAATTTACTATTAGTTGAACATAAAGATTCAAACATATGCCCTAAAACTGTATATTCTATTTTTTCTTTCATACAATATGGTTAAACAACTAATGTATACATTTTAATGGAATAATTTAACATTATTAATGACTATAATACAATAATTGTATACCTAAACTAGGCAATAACAATAGGCAGACAACAGTTTCAAATATTACTGCATCTTTACCTTATGCACACACAAAGGCAAGGAAATGTGGACATTCTGCAGTTGTACAACGGCACTTATTCCATACAGAAATATCTTCCAACAGAACCGCTGGTGGAATCATCGTTCAGTAAAACAAACCCAGTGCATAGAAGAAATATACAATTTATTTAGCTCTATCCCCAGAACCTGATGCTGACGTCTCTAACAATGTCCCAGACAATAGTGCTTGCAATTCCGTGTAAATTTTTTCAAGCATGACTAGCCTTGGTTTGGTGTACTGTAAATAATTCAATTGACTTATAAATAAATATTAGAAATAGATCATTTGTTATGTAATAATAAAGAATTCTATTTGACTGTGAAATATTGACATCAAAACAAATCTGAGTTCAGCCACAAATTTCCTTGAAAAGTAAGTAATTTAAATAATTCAAAATTATATTAGAAGTACAATTTCATCTGGTTACCTTAAACAAAGGTATAAGTTTAATTTCCTCGGTATCCTGATTTGGTTGATTTGTTTTTACTAACAGTGTCAAGAAGTATAGGACTCTATTCTGGAAAAATTAAAATTGACAGTAAATATTTTCCACCTTCTAAGAAAAAATAATTCTATATATTATCAGAAACATTTGTAGCCCTGACGCTTTTGGATGTTGCAAGCACTTGCCCAGAGTGATAGACTATGGCCTATAACCTCCTCACTACGAGACGAGGTCAATGACCAGTAGGACAATAAAAGGGTTTAAAAAACACTAACAGCAAAGTTTTATAGATGGTTCATGGCTACATAAAGTGTATTAGCAAAATTCCCAATTATTTTGATGATTATTATGATCGTAAATAAAACCCAGTAGTACATTTATACACACTTGGGACTACCAATTTCATTTGATAATTTAAAAATAGTAACAACTATACCTAAGAATACTTACTAACTTAATAACTTCATTTATTATCACGTCATCTATACTAGGCCATGGTACAAAATGGTCCTCTTGTCCTACCACATATTTTACTGATAACTGAAAGCCTACCGATGGAATCACTAGTACACTTTCTGAAATTTCCAATTGCACCATTATTAAAAGACTAATGGAAGGTATTGTTCAAATAAACTTTTGTCAGTTATCTTTTGATCATAATAACCCGTACACGAAACATAACATACAATCACTTGTGGAAATTTATATTTATGCTCATGGCTATGGGGAGTCCTTGAAAACTACTGAAGATATGTCGATTTGCCCACTTAAAGAGTGTCCAAAAGTTCTAAAAAATACTGTGAACGGGGTACAAAGAAAACAACAACGACTTCAGATAGCGGTGTTCCAGTTACACCTCAAAATCGGTTCTTTAAATTCTCTCTAAAATATAGCTGACTTCCGTCCCTCCAAACCGGCCAAAGAATAAAAGTAAATAAGGCCTTTTTATTCCAAAACAATTGTAAATGATAATTACCAACCTGATTGAACACTGTGTGTCACCCAGAAGAAAATAATAAATGCAAATACGGTTAATATGATTAGCGTGCTTCTTATACAAATTCTCACAAAGCAGAATGCTAAAATATTTAAGAATATTGCCAAAATTAAGGATTGCATCGCCCATGTCTTACTTTTAACATTACTTTTGTATGAGACTGTTGCTAGCAAAGATTTTGGTGAACCATTTCGGGATTCTAGCTTTAATGATAATGGTACTCCGTTCACATTTTCATGGTTCATCATCATGTCACTAGAACTAAATATTTTATATGTATGATAACTTCATTTTGTTCAAAATTTCAAAATAAATAACGGCATGTCCGCATCTGTAATAAATAATAGTAATATTTAGAATAATGTATAAACAATAATTTCACAAATGTTGTGAAAGCGGGTCACAAGTCACAACATTCAAATAATTGTCATTGTGAAAGCTGTCAAAAATATTTTTCTTTTCATAAATGATGCTATGGCACATAAGAGCTCTGCCAACGACCCTTGAAAATAGATATGAAAGTATAATAAATAGGTAATTTTACAAAATATTCAATTTATAAGCTTTATCGACTTCGCCGTGCTAAATTTAAAAGAAACAATCACGTCTATGAATAACGATTTCAAGTAAACTAAGTTAATAGCTAATCGAATTACTTACCATCGTGACCATTGTGAATACTTATCAATCTCTTGTTGGATATGAATCTCCTTTCAGAATGACACGGATGAAGCTACAGTATTCCACGTTGTTCAAGTGCTGGTTGGTAAAGTTATAATAGTTCTTTATATGGCTAAAATTGACTTGAGCAATATCAAAGACAACGTTATATTCTCGCCACTTACCATCGTGGCTATCCTGCCTACTTCCGACCATACAAGGCTCAATAATCATGTATAAAATTTTGACTATTAAAAATTGCTTAAATGAATCAACAAAAATTACCTCCTGCTTATTATCAAAATATACCTAAGTTAAGTAATTGCATTATTAATATCCATTGATGAATAATAAACTGAGTTGTGGTTGTTCTTTGTGTAAGTAGACCCGACTATGTTCAATGGTAGGTTGAATGTAAACCTAACTTAAAGTAATCGTGTCAGGTTAGTTGCAACCTTGAACAATAAAATAAAAAATCATGTTAGGAAACGGTAACCACGGCAACAAATAGGGTAAATAAAAGATTTCTAAATGTCAGGGTGGTTGAATTGTAGCCAGTCAATTAGCAGACCATTTGAGAATAAGAAGTAGTGCAGTAAATATTGGAATCAAAATATAAGTAAATGGAAAACTTCGACAGCAATGCGTGGGTTTTCGACTCTCTCGTTGGCTTTCTACACGGCCCAGTCTGGAATGTACCGCTACAGACATTTATCGAAGAAAAGTCTCTGCGTAAGAATCTCCATAAATTATATTTAGTAATTATATCTCCATAAACTATATTTATATTTAGTAGTTATTTACTCCGCAAAAATCGATCAATAATGTGTAGTTGTTTTCAGCATTTGAGCCAAGTGAAGATGGCGAAGTTCTAGACAGACCGGAATATAAAAAGATTCACGAGGAATACCGAAATCTGGTTTGTATAATTTAGGCACTTAGTAGGTCTGAAATAAATAATGTACCTACCTACTAACGCAAAGGTCTCGACACTACCGACTTTTATACCTAGTACCTACTTCGTAAAACATCACACAAAATTAGAGAAAAGATTATGATGGCTTCTGGTAAAATTAAATCATTGAAGACAGACTAATACATACATACATAGATCGATTTTAGATTAACACAATTCAAAGTGATATTATGTACTGTATTCAGTACCTGTCTATGTATCTCTTTTTAATGTCACCGCTTAATATATTACGTAAAAATATTTTAGGTGGACGTAATGCTCGGTTCTTTTATGGACGACATTGGTATAACAGCTGAGCAGTTTGAGGCAGCGTGCCGATTATCAGCTGGAGACTTAGCGGGCCTGCCTTCGTATTTCCACAAGCGTTTGTTCGAACAGATCTGGGCTGCCAACGATTATGAAATGTTCGTCAAAATGATGACGCATAAAAATGTAGAGCTTCAGTTGCAGGTTATAATAAATAAATATTTAGCTTGTATGTATAATACGTAAATAATTTCAAGAATTTTAACTGATTTACATATCTTTTATGTAAAGTAGGATATTTGCTTATTTGTCTGAAAGCGACTTATTATTTCATTGGTAAAACACATTTAAAAACAAGTGGTAACCAGCATTTTATCTGCAGGCTTTAGAACTCATAGAACAGCGCTACGGCACGATGCCCAGTTTATTTTCTCCAGATCAAGAAGATTTAGAAACCTCAAAAAGCGACGACAGCTTTGACTGGCCAGACAATGACGACGTTATGACCGAAATAAAGAAGTAAGAGCACTTCTAATTCGATTTTTAAAATTATAAATTTTGTATCAC
>DWUN01004488.1:0-10726 GCA_018249975.1 Passova gellias | reverse complement strand
ATACAAATATTTCGATACAAAGATAAAAATATGTCATTACATAGTTGTATCAACGACAACATGTATAACTGAAGCGCGTCACGAGGGGACTATCGTCAAACATCAAAATGACTAGATATGAATTATTTGTTGCGAAATATTTTTACTTTTAAATTTTAATAATATCACGAGTAGTCGAGGAATAGTTGTACCTCCTTCCCCACAGATCTTTATCGGAACGAGTGCATTTCAAAAAATAGAGCCTCGTCTACATGAGGGTGGGGGCCGGGTGGGCGGCGCGCGCGACACTCACGGTGGGGTTCTTGTCGTCGGGCAGGATCATCTGGTTGGGCGGGCGCAGCGCCAGCTTGGTGAGGAAGCCGCCCAGCCAGCCGCCGCGCCGCGCCTCCTCCTTGCCCTCGGCGCCGCCCGAGCCGCCCTTGGCGCCCTCGCGCCGCTCGCGGCCCGCCGGCGCGGCCGAGTCCCCGTCGCGCTCGCTCTGGCGATACGTCGCGCACGTTAGCATACAACCGAACGAGCCGAGCGACGTCGGGGGCGAGGAGAGCGCGGAGCCCTCACCTGGGCGTCGGGCGAGCGGTCGTCGTAGTCTCGGTAGGCGGGGTTGCGCGGCGCCGCGCCCGGCATCGTGATGTTGGGCGCTCCGCTCTCGGCCGCGCCGCCCGCCGGCTCCGCTGCCGCCTGCCGCGCCAAACGTATCTCTTGTACTTCACGACCGTTTACTTTATTTTTTATCTCCGTGCAACAATATTATCGCTTTTATTATGCGCTCATTCCCGCCTAGGGGCGAACTGCGACTGCACGTTTTAGCAACCGGTCTATAAACAAGACCATTGAATAAACTTCATTCAATAAATGGAACGGCGAACGGTGGTCGTCGCCCGCGGACACCCGCAGCGCCGGAGCGGCGTCGGGGCGCGCGACGGGCGCGCGTCCGGAGGCGGCGATCGCCGAAGAAGGAAGCGGGGAGAGGCGGGAGGGTCGGACGAAATAACTCGCACGCTGTCGATAAACATTTATTGCAACAAACAACTAGGTACAAGGCATAGATAGAGCGGTGTCAGGGTGACGATTCACAAGCGTCGACATCACATCGACCGTTGTCAACTACATTTAACTCGGAATCGTCCCGTCGGCCTCCCCGCCGGCCCCCCGGAGGAGCTGTGCATTTACAACGAATACATCAATACACGATTCTAAATCGGATACATCAAAATACGTCTTTGCTAAAAGTTACTTAATTATAATGTTATAGTAAAGTCTCGTCAACGAACGAGTATTAGTTAAGGTTCGCCGGGAAACGGCTTATACGCTCTCAATGAAAAAAAATGTACAATTTTCTGACCCACAATGCGCAGCGAATGCAATAAGATTTTAAAACTGCTATCAGACCTATAGATATATCACAGTCCCTATATAATCACGAAATGCACGAATCTGTCGTTTCGGAACTTAAACAGACTATTAATTAATTCCATTCCATAAATAGTGGTTAAAGCATCCGTAGGTGCGTGCGGTCGCTGGAGCTCCGGGGCGGGGCGCGGCGCTCCTAATGGTAGAGGACGGGCTCGTCTATGTCGAAGGTCTTGGGGCCCGCCACGTAGTACTTGGCGTCGCGCTCGCGCAACATGGCGGCCGCCGGCACGTGCAGCGGCTCGCTGGGCGCGTCGATCGCGAACGTGGACAGCGCGCGGCAGGCCCGGCGCGCCCCTCCCGCCCCGCGCCTCGCTAGCAGTTCTTCGAAGCGATCGAGGCTGCGTTCCACGGTCTCACGCAGGCGGCGGCGCTCCGCGTCGGCGTGGGGCGGCACGCTGGCGGCCAGCAGGTGCGCGGGCAGGCGCGGGGTGGGCTCGTCGATGGGGTACGTGCCGCCGAACACGAGCGGCTTATATTCGGCCGGGGCGCGGTCGGCGCCCCGCGCCCACTTCGCTACGGTGTTGGCCACGAGCGTGCCGTAGCGCGCCGGCCCGCCCGCCCGGACGTCGCGATCGGAGAGGCGCCGCTCGGAGTCGGCGCCGAGCCCCGAGGCGACGCTGGAAGCGCGGGAGCGTGCGGGAGGCGAGGGCACGGCGGGCGGCGGCGCGGGGCGGCGACGGCGCAGCGGCGGGGGCCGCGCGGGCTGCCCCCAAACACGCGTTAGCACACGCCTACTTACAGCTACCGACCGCGCGGACGTATCGCGGGGTTCGGGACGCGCTAAGGCGCATCGGTCGCGATTTTCCGCAGATAACGGAACCGCGGCTGCGTCATCGAAGCGGACGCCGCGACGGCCGAGAGCGGCGAACTCGTTCCGAATAGTTCCGTGTCCGCCACGAGCGGCGCGAGAGTAACGGCAAGAACCTTATAAATAATTAACGACTCCGCTTCGATTAGCGACCGACTGTTCTGTGCCGCGCGATGAACTCATTCAACAGATTCGCTCGGCGCTAACGGCGACGACTGCCAGGAGAGCACTCACCTCGTTGTATCCATAATACGGGTCCGGTTGCCAGTAGTCGCCGTACGCGGGCACCGCCGCCTCCTGCGGCCACTCGCCGGGCTCCTCCACCGGGCCCGGCACGCCCAGGACGCCCGGCACGCCCAGGACGCCCGGCACGCCCAGGACGCTTGGCACGCCCGGCACGCCGGGAGCGCAAGCCGCGGGCGGTGCCGGCGGCTGAGCCTGTGCGTAGTAGTGCTTATCGTGGTCCACAGTCTCGTCAGCGAGCCGGGGGTACAGCTCCGCGCCGACCTGGTGATGCTGGATCGTCTGAATCGGTCATTATCGACGCTCTCATGAGTACCCCGAGGAGAAAACGTACAAAGTATTGATTACAATACGTGATGTGAACGACCGGCTCTGCTTCTTCCGATCGCCTCGGAGTATTCCGATTCGTATAAAACGCTCCGGCGGGCGCGCGGGCCGGCGCCTCGAGCGGTTAGCGGCGACGACTAAAGTATACGCACCGGGTCGCTCCAGGCGCCGAGGTGCTGCGGGATGGGGGCCGGCGGCTCCGCGACGTGCTGCGGCGTCGCGTGCCGAGACGCCTCCGCCTGGAATGACGACGAGCACGCGTTATGTAAGCGCACGACCTCGTCCTAGTGTTTCGGTGCGGCTCCGATGTATCAGAGCGTAGAAGAGTGTCCATTCCCTACACTCGACGGTGTCGCCGAGGAAGCGCAGTACGTACGGAGAGCACCTTCGCGATGTGCACGACGTCCGCCAACCACCGCTGACGGTGCGGCGACGGCTCGCCGCCGCCCTCCGCCGCGCCCTCGGCGCCCTCCAGCCCCTCGCCCGCGTCGCCCGCCTCGCCCTCCTCCTGCAGCGCCGGGTCGAAGTACTTCAACCTGTGCAAACGGATGACGTCATCGGCGCCTCGACGTCCATTCTACTCCGCGCAAGTGCTTCGATCGACCGCTCATTCTGGGAACGTCGGCTACGCGGAGCGATACGTCGTCAGATATCTTATACCCGTATTATCGGTTCGCAACCTTCACCGTCTGTCTCTCTGACGCGACCGTCGGCACCTTGCAGTTTTAAGAAACTTTAATTTTCAAGTGAACAAAGCGTTCGTAGCCCCCGTCGCGGCCGAGCTCCGCGAACGCGGCCAGCGAGGCGGCGGTCACCTGTGGGCCATGTGCGCCAGCGCGCGCGCCAGGCCGGGCGGGTGCGCGCGCGGCCGTTGGGCCAGGGCTCGCGCCGCGCTCTCGGCGTAGCGCAGCGCGCGTTCGCACAGCCCCGCCTCCGCCAGCCGCTCCACCACCAGCGCCTTGTACGCCTGCAAACCGTAACCCGCCAAAATATCATGTACCGATTACAAATCGCTAGCTCGTACTCTTTCGAATACAAAGTCTGAAGCTACGCGGCCGCGGCGCCCGGCGCGCGTCCACGGGCTAACGATTCCGGACCTATTACAGGCGAGCGATAAGAGCCCTTAAAATCTAATGTGAATAATTATTGCCTCAAAAAAAAGTGTTGCTTAAAATGTTAATCTTTCAGCGTACAGTCCTCGCTGCCAACTAGTTTTTTTGGAAATCGTCGTCGAGCGGTCAGCGCGAAACATTAGCGAAAGCGAGCGTACGTAGCCTCGCTTTCGATATTTCCAGGTCCACGAGGCGACCGGTGTTACCGACATGCACAAACGGTAATGGTTTCGTCCGCGTACGAGCGCCGCTCCGACGAGCCCCATCGTAACTCGATTCTACGAGGAAGGCCGGAGCCGTACCTGCAGTTCGTCTATGACGTAGTCCCGGCTGAGCGACAGCGCGTACTCGTACACCTCGGTGGCGAAGATGGCCTCGTTGGTGGCGAAGGTGGCCAGCGTGGGCGCGCGCGGGTCCGCCGCCAGCAGCGACAGGCGCGGCGGCGGGGCGGCGGGCGGCCCCTCCGCCGGCGAGCCGTAGGGCGCGAGCGGGTGGCGCGCGAAGGGCACGCCGGCCGCCAGGTAGCACACCTGCGCCGAGTGCGGCAGCCCGCGGGACGACAGCATGTCCCCTGCGATACGGTCGCGATCATTCTCGTCCGTCTCGAGTCTCGCGTGTTTCGATGTGGCGTAGTCTGGTAAAACCCGCAGGACGAGGAGAAACGTAACCCCGTGTCCCACTTTAAGAACCGCTCGGTATACATCGGAGCGACCGAAGCGTGCGGCGTAGACGCCGTCCACTCTGCATCGGTAAATACTAAAGCGCATACTGACCGATCTGGGTGAGCGTGCGGCGGTCCTGCTCGGGCTTGCCGGACGGGTTGGACAGCAGGATGGCCACGTGCGGCCGCCAGTCGGGCCAGCGCTCGTCGGCCGCGCACTGCAACCACAGGGAGGTCCGGAGCTCAGGGCGCGATGCGCGCTCGCGCTTACGAGTATTAACAGTAACGATCGGGCAGATCGCAACGCGGCCGTGCGGTTTCAAATGAGGTAACCGGGTGCCGGCCTCACTGTGATCGGACGGCTCGTTAACGTTTACATACTACGTAATATATTCAGTACACCGGTCGCGGAATAAATAAATGTACTCGTCACGCGAGCCTTCGATCTCGGTGGGAGGCTCCGTGGGCCGGCGAGAGGTCCGCGAGTGCGAGGGGAGGGCGGGCGCAGTCGGTACCGTGTCGTGCAGCGCGGCGTACAGCGTGCGCAGCGGGTCGGCGCGCGGCAGCGAGCGCCCGAAGCGCGCCGCGGCGGCAGCGCGCGCGCGCCTCCCGCCCGCCGCCGCCAGCGCCAGCGCGTGCGCCCACAGCCCCGCAGCCGCCGCCCACTCTGCGCACGCACAGAGCGCGAACTCATAATGTGTCCAGATTATTTTCCCTTCGCCTCTATTATCCGTCGGCGCGGCCGCGGCCGTCCCGACTGAACGTTTAAATTTAAATTGAAAGTTTAAATTTGAATCTCCGATCCCGGGAACGCAGCGGCGAGATTATAAAGTTCAATATCGTAAGTCGATTTCGATCGTATCCCGGGGCACCGTGCGGTTCGCAGAGAACCAAACGATTCCGCGCCGGCCGTTCGCCGCGCGCGTTCGTGAATGTCGTTATCGATTCGACCCGCGTTCCGGCCGCCGCCGCTGCGGACGACCGTCGTGCGACACGCGTCTCACCGAACGCCTCCTGCCTGTTGCCGTACGCGAGGAACTCCCGCAATCGGTCGAGGGCCTCCTTTTCGCTCATGGCGCTCTTCGTTCGGCCCGCGCCCTCTTCGTCTTCAACTAAAATGAATAGCAAAACAAATATAACATTGAGTAAAGGACCGTAACGGGCAACGTACGATAGTGAAATGCCCCGAACGTGAAGAACGATGTAACACGACTGAGACCCGACCTTCATCGAGTGTATGCATGTCCTACTTCCTACTTCCTATTAATATTATAAATGCGAAAGTTTGTGAGGATGTAGGTATGTTTGTTACTTTTTCACGAATGAACTACTCGAGGGATTCGAATGAAACTTTACAGTACGTCAGAACAACATGTAGGTTACAATTTGTAATGATTTTATGTAATTTTGGTCGCAATATAACGAGACATGTCAATTAGGTCGAAAAAAATCTGCCCTCTGAGAGCTATGTTGGCGTACGCAGCCTGAACTGAAATGTGGCAGAACAAATTCCACGCGAGTGAAGCCGCGGGCAAAAGCTAGTCCCATGTAATGAGTAAAACATTTTGAATTTGAATCTGAATTCGACGAAGCAGGAGTAGAGAGCGATGTACTCACGGTCGGCGTCGGGCGCCGGCGCGGGCGCGGGGGACGGCGCGGGCGCGGGGGAGGCGACGAGCGCGGGGGACGGCGCCGCCGACGAGCCCCGCCGACGCTCTACGCGAGCCGTGTACGGTATAAGAACAGTACATAATCAAAAACAATAATAATTATTATTTCGTAACTTATTGTCGACGGGTTTCAGCGGAGTCCGAGCTCCCCCGGTACGTCGCCGCTCGGGTCCGTTGCGAAACTGAGCAAACATAAGCATTTCCCGCGCCCCCGGTTGTACTGGCGGCAATACGAGTGGCGTACGTACACTACTAGCGCTTCTATTAATTTAACGAAGTACCTATATAATATGTCCTGTATGACAATCAATACATCTATACGAATAAATCTTAATCTAAAAATAAAATTGGAGTATCTATTTGTAATATTAAAATAACCGCTTCTTACTAAATACATATGTATGTATGTATACGCGGTACATGTACCGAGCTAACATTTTTTACAATTTTTGTCTGTCTGTCTGTCTGTCCGTTCGTTCCGGCTAATCTCTGGAACGGCTGGACCGATTTTGACGGGACTGTTACTGGCAGACGGCCGATGTAATAAAGAGTAACTTAAGCTACTTTTATTTTAGTACTATGTAAAATAATGAAATTCTAATGCGGACGAAGACGCGGGCGAAACTAGTACTACACGAGTATCATTAAAAATGATCGCTTCACGCATTCAATGTAGATTGCGAGCGCAAACTGACCCGCGTGTGGCTCGGGCTCGTCCGGCGCGCGGGCGTCCTGCGCGTCCTTCACGAGCAGCTCGGCGATGTCCGCGCCCACCACCACCTGCGGAGCACAAGCGGCGCGTTAGCACGGGCCGGGCGCGCGCTCCCCCGGAGGCGCGCCGCACCTACCCCGTTCTGGCGCAGCAGCAGCGCCAGCAGCCGCCACAGCAGCGCGGCGCCGCGCGCGTCCCGCCCGCCGCCGCGCCGCGCAGCCCGCTCGCGCGCCTCGCAGTACTCCGCCACGCTCTTCTTGTTCGTCGTTCCTGCGGGACCGAGTCGCTCTGTCACTACGCGAGTTCCGAATTATCCGCATGCATCCGAGCGAAGACGAGCGGGAATGACCTTTCACGAGGGGCCCGGGAAAGGCGACGAGCTCGGCCACGGCGGGGTCGCCCGCCAGCAGCACGGCGAGCGGCAGCAGCTGCACGGTGGCGGGCAGCCCGTCCACCGGGTAGGCGGCGCGCACCAGCACCAGCGAGCCGGCCGACACGCTGCCCTGCACACGCGGACGTCATGTAGCGGTCGCGCACACGCCCCCCGCGGGACCGGTCGCCGCAGCCCGGGGCTCACCTTAACGTGTGCGGTGGAAAACTTGAACGGCGTCATCCGCTCCGAGCGCACCGTGGACTCCTCCAGGTGCAGGTTGAGCGAGGCGTCTGCGGTCAGCTCCCTGCGGAACGCGATAAGGAACCTCGTATGCGGATCACGGATCCCCTCCATCGGAACGTTCGTGACCGACCCGAGAGCGTCACCCGGGCGCCGGGCGGCGCCGCGCGACCTTCTGCCGCGTCGTACGGTTCGCCTCGCTCACATATTTATTGATGTAGCGATCGAACGGTCGCAACGACAGAGCATCGAACGGATAGGCGAGGGAACTTTGCCCCGGCCGGGTATCCACGACCACTTCCACTGTGCTCGGGCGGGACGTCCGCATCTTCGACGATACGTTGCGATCCGCCCGTTTATTTCGCAAACCTCGCAGTGGCTCATCGAACGAAAGATTGTTAAAATAATTGGGACGCATCCGTTTCACGCCCGCTTATATTACACAAAGACTACCACTCGAGGTCTACATGTTTAAAATACTATTTACAGTTGAATGTAATTTATGCTGGACATTATTGCTATACTGCGGTAACACTACGCACACGATACCGAGCACCCGTCGGCCGGGACCCGGAGAGCGATCCGAGCCCGAGCCCGGCGCGGGCGGGCCGGCGGTCGCCGTAAGCGATAGTCTATCGTATTCAGTGCAGCGTTCATCGATTGAAGCACGTCAGGTTTGCGAGGACAGAGACGTTCGGCACTCGGAGGGGAGGGACGGGGGGTGCGGAGGGCGGTACGCACGTGTCGTTTCCCTTGAGTCCGTCGTTGCTGGAGCGGCCCGAGTGCACGCTGCCACGCTCCTCGCCCCGCGCCTCGTGCCCCGGCGCGCCGTAGCCTGCCGAACGAACACCCGGCGTCACTTCATAGCACCACCGACCGCCGGACGCGGTCCCGGACCGTTGCGAAACACTAGCTCGTGTAGGATTCACCTCGACGTATACCGTCGGCATCATTGTCATTTTAAAAAAGGCATTTTAAAGTCGAATAGTGTAACTCGCGTGTATATTTCGATGGCTTCGGTCACTAGGGGGTCGTCCCGCAATTCAATCGAAGCGCATGAGTATCGATTTAGGCATTTTGTAAAGAAATCGAGTCTCGCCGTCGACCTTCGTTTACGTAAGTACGTCGGATACTCTTTAATCGTACAGGGCCGCTCGCACCCCGAATGCGACGCGAGGCTCGGGCCGAGCGGCGCCGGCTCACCTTCCGAGTAGAGGCGGAGCGGCGCGCGGCCGCCCATCAGCTGCTTGTAGAGGCGCATGTAGGCGGCGGGGTCGGCGCGCCGCAGCCGCTCGTAGTACTCGTACTGGCGCCGCTGCAGCGCGTACGGGTCGTACCCGCCGCCGCCCCCGTACCCTGCCGGATTCGATCACCGCTCAGAGAGCTCATACAGACGCTGGCGCTCTACGATTATGCTTTTCGGTTACTCGCATTTCATAGGCTTAGTAGAAAAACAATAACACATTATAAATGAGCAGAGTGGATCTCGTAGAATTGGAAAAGTAAAACGATTCCAAAATCTCGATGTAAAATGATAAGGATTTGCGACGATACGTCGTATCGAAGTCTCTTATGATTCCATACAGTGTAATATTATTTACGTACATAAGTATGAGGTGGACGGTATCATGACAAAAAATACCCTCATAGTAAGTATCGGGGCGCTGGGAGCGCGCGCGGCGGCGCCGCTCGCTCCGGCGCTCGTCGGGCGTCTCGTCGTCGGCGGCCGCCTCGCGCGAGCCCGCCCGCGACTCCCGCGACGGCGACGAGTAGCTGTCGTCTGCAACACGTCGCGCGCTCAGCACCGACGTCGGGCACGCTCACCGATATCGCTAGCATTATTCTCTACTTCTCAATTCTTATCTCGAAGCGTTAGGTTGCACGATTCGAAACGTATTTCGTTTAGGAAAGAAATTATTAACACTACGTTTTGGACCGCGCGTGTCCAAGGACAACGATGAAAGGTTTATGAACAAAACGACTACAATCACGCATCCGATGAGGCATCCGGATGCCGACTAACATCGATATAAATTGTGCGAGACGGCATAGAACGCGGGCGCGAGGCCTCGGACGGCGTTTCATCGGAGAACCGACTGCAGTTCACTAGCGAAGCGCGCGACGATATCGTCGGGTGCGATGGTACCGGTCTGTCCGGCGTAGGCTCGCGCGGCGCCGCCACGGTCGCGGCGAGCCGGTGCATTCATTTTTGAGTACAAACATTGTATTGGAACGCAGCGAGCGATGCGTTCGCCGGCACGACGGAAGCGACGCACGCGACGTACGGTTAGTGCGACCCCGGCCGAGCTCGCGGCATGCAGGCGAAGCTTCGATCCCCGACGACGTAATAATGTTATTCGTTGTATTGCACGTCTATCGCTCGCCCGTCCGACGTCGAACGCTTCCCTTTAGATCCGATCGCACCGGATCGTGCGCCGCTGGAGGGCTCCTGCGGCCGCTAGGGGCGTCCAGCGCGCGAGTCTACAGTTATCGACTTCTCATAGATTACGTGGCTACGATCACTCAAGTAACCGCGAAAAAATAAAAACGTCGTCGGTTAAGTTATATCGTTAGTTCGTGTCGTATCGTACTTGACTTTTCGAGAGGTGTGGTGTAAAAGGCCTTCCGATGCGTCGAACGGATAGTTCCCGCTCGGCGCGGTCACGTAAGTACGCGTTATATATGTACAATTTGATCGGAGGCTCTACGTTCAGAGGAACGACGGGACGGCATGTGACGACAGTCACACGGTTAGAAGTGAGAGTCGAATGCGTGTTCGAATGAGCGAGTCGGCCGGCACGCGCATGCTCCATACATGAAAACGGCCTAAGCCCACTGCACTCCGCTAGACGGTAACGCGTAATGTAAGGTTCAATAGCAGCAATACTTTCATCGGCTTAAGTTTCACTGATTACCTCAATAGTATAATGTTTATTTAATTAAAGGATTCATATCCCCGAGCCCCCGGCATCACCAGTGATAACTTCAGTTGAAGATCTTTATCTACGCCATTTATCAGAATCCTAAAGTACTTCGTCGTTCGGCTGTTAGCGTAAGGGTTCTTCTGTTTTTTCATTCACTATTTAATTGTTACTTGTCAATATTAGGATCATTAGCGATCGGTGCAAGTTTGACAATTTTGCGTTAAACGACTTGGCGAAGTCGAG
>DWUN01004487.1:0-10728 GCA_018249975.1 Passova gellias | reverse complement strand
TTTCCTCACGATGTTTTCCTTCACCGTTATAGCGAGTGATATTTAAATGTTACTTATAAAACGCACGTAATAAATCGGAGGTGCGTGCCAGGATCGAACCCAGACCCCCGGAGTGGGGGGCTGAATATCAAACCACTAGACTATGACTGCTTTTTCTATTTTTATTTATTTTTATCATTCCATGAATGATATACTTCAATCAGTATTCTCTATTAGCAGCCGTGTTGTGATCTGGTACAAAACTGGTTTCCTGGTTACGCCGCGCATTGTTTTGGTGCAGAGTCAAAGACCCATAAGCCCAGATATTATTCGGGTCCCGTTGGGCGATATTTCGACACGGCGCCCCGGACCGGACCGGTTCCGCTGGTTACAGTTTAGAGTACCGAAAATATTGTACGCGCTTCGACCGGCAATGGGCCACTGCCGGGCACGGCTCAGGCTCGGTCCGTAGGCCACGCTGCTCCAGCCCGGATTGGTGGAAATGGATTTTATCTTTATTGTGTACTCAGAAACCTAATAACCTAATAAGCGACGAAAACAGTCGTTCAAGGTTAAAATTAATTAGCTAGTATAATAGCATACTCACAGATTAATTATCTGACGAAGCAAAATATATTGATCTTAGTAAGATTACTGTTTTTCGTACTTAATTTGTTGTTCGTCATCAACGATTATAATCTGTCTTGCGGCGAAGGGCTCTTTTCATTTTTTAACCCTTTCTTTGTTCCGGTGCTGTACAAGGGTCTCGTGTTACTCTTTTACTTCCGAGTGAAAGTTAGTTAAAGAATAATTAAAACGTCTTTACGTCAAGTTCCTTATCACTTGATTAGACTGTGTTAATATTCACTGAAACCAGATCTTAACCCATTGAAATAGGGTTTAAAACCGCCTAATTATGATCTATATGTCCAACCGTAATTGAGTCTCAAATCTAATGAACTGACAACTACTAATGGTCTGGCATCGCGGGCTGCGTGTTCAGGATTTCGTAAATTTTTATTAATTATCGTTCATGAGATTATCATAATACCGTTGCTTTAATTTATACACTAAACTACATTCTTTCTTACAGAATATTAATTTATTACTAAATATATTAATAATTAAACCTATTTGTCGTTGTCTGTGGTTAATAGGAGACAAATTAATTACATATTTTAATAGAGATTTATAGCGATGACATTGTAGACATTCTCAGAAGATACTAGTAAATGTTCTGATTTTATGGTCCACCTTACAAGTAACTTACAATATACTTAAAACAATTTACTGTACTTAGTAATAATCCGTAACTTCTACAAGCGAAAAATATAACAGTAACATTGAATCTGATTATTCGCTTACAACGCAGCTATCATTGGCCCGACCTTTCCGGTCCACCTTCCGCTTTCCCGTTATTATAAAGATAATCTTGAATTTATGAGTGGCTCTTCTCAGTTACGAAACTGATTGTTATTAATTTAATGATAATATTTAAATTTTATTATGAAATTCAAAGTCACGGTCCTATAAATGGATCATATTCGATTAAAACATCATCCGAGAGTAAATCTTTTATAATCGTTAAAAAAATAATGGAATTTAATAGATATTTAGATATTACGGGTGATAACAAAAACTGGTAATACTGAACGCTGCTGTAATACGTTTTGAAGAATGTAAAACTAGATGGCGTCGTTATTCGAATTTCATCGCACCCTAAGCACGAAGCACCCTACTTGTCAAACGACTCTCCTACTCTTCACTATGCAAACGTTTATTTCGTTCGCCGTCCCGAGGTTACGCGGCCGTAGACCTTTGAACTGAAAGCTCGATAAGAAAGCTTATTATAACTGCGGGCTTAGGTATTTATTTAATATACTGCGTGTCATGGAAATGATATTCCAATCGACAGTCGTTCGTAGTCGCCGCCGCGATACGCGAAATACATCTAAATACGGCCCGCGGTGTGCTCGACGGAGCATTTTAATCTAACTATGCTTACATTACGTTACTGTGAGTAGCTAGGAATGTCAACAGGGCAGTATGTATGCTTATTGATCAGAAATGCAAAGTATTTGAAATTAATAGCGATAATATTTTGAGGCAAATCGTTCTGATACCAAATTATACAGAGGTGCTATACTAAGTACACACTTAGAGAGCTAATAAATTACTTAATTAAATGCCTAATTATATAGATAACACAGAGATATAAAGAGATAACATAGATTATATAGATTTTTACACCCAGACAATATAAATACTTATGTTCGTCACTGAAATGTTGGTATTAGGTGGAAATCTAACTGAAATCCCGACTCGACAGTCAGAACTTAGCACGGACGGTCAAATGAAGTATTTGAATAATATGAAGTCGTGACATGGACAATATACTCGTATGTTCTCGTACGAACGTAATCTTTACATTAAGGAAAATTGGACGTTTCCTCAATCAACCTCGATTGGGCACTTACGATTCCATTAGACCAATTTATCAATCCTTTTATGCGTCTATGTGACCTCAATGTAGCAGGTATAGCAGAAATTGTAGGCTTCATTTGGTTCAGTTACAGATGTATCGTTGTATTCGGATATTGTAATTCATCTTTTTTAAACATAACAAACATTTACATTGATATAGCCATAGGGTACAGTGAATGTAATCAATTATATTTCAAAATTCCTAATTTCATTATGTAGGTAATCGTACATAATGAAATTAAGAATTTTGAAATATAATTTTTGGAAAATAACAGAAAGAAATTTCGTTTCATTCCAAAGTTAAGTACAAACTTAAGTAGAAAAGGTTAGAAAAATTTCAAGAGCGCGCAAATCAACATACACACCGATAGTGGACCCAAAGGAAACAGATCCATTACGTAACCAAACAAATATCTAGAACGTTCCCCTTAATCTTTAAGAGCTATCTACTTAACGTTCCATTACGCCGAATTGTCAATCTCATACGTCACGCGACCGCAATCAAAGTTAAGGGGCCAAAGTAACAACACGAATGTTATTTTACGAGGATCGGACCAATTAGTGAAATGTAAAGCGAAGGCCCATCGGTCGATCGCAAAGGATTCTAGGTTAATATTGATCAAGCGGACCCTTATATTGATTGAAATAGGAACCCTCGCGCGATAGCTGCAGATAATCGGCGTCTTTGGACTGTAGTTGAAAACATTATGCTGTAAAACGGTCGATTCTAACGTAACGGGATTAGTAATTTATGCGTCGGGTACCTTTCAATGAAGATGAGATCGTTTCAATTTTATAGCTTCAACTAATATAATATTTATCAGGTTCGTGTTTCCGAACAAGCTTATCCCCGCCGTCTTATAGCCGACAATAAGCTCTCTAAATTTATCACCACGATATGAGTACCGAATTGATAGATCGATATATTTTCAGAGCGCCTTTGATTGCAAAGTGAAGATAATTTAGAAAAGGGTTAGAAAATTGTAAAAAGGACCAGGTTTAAAAAAAAACTATACAATCTTCGTTTGGAAGTTGAGTCAACTTTAATTAACGCAGGCACAGTGGATAACTTAAACAGTTCTTGAGCGATCATCTAACATTGCTCTTAAGAAATAAGAGTGAACGAAAAATACACTAGGTTCTTTGAAATTAAATCTCCGTTAAGTGTTATATCAGAGACTTATTTGTAATACAGCTATTTACGGCTTTTAATATCCATTGCTTATTTTAATTATCGTTATTTATATGGAATACCAATGTAAAAATAAGTTATTTAAAATTTCTCACTACAGATATATCAATTTTATCTAGTCAAGGAAGCGGAAAATGGTCTTACACAAGTCCACATCATAAATTAGGTTAACTACATAACGAGTGATTTATGCGCATTTTTGTTTTACAGCGAGCAAATAAGTCCAAGTTGAAATAAAGGGGACCCAAATTCAACAACAATTAAAGACAATTTATGTTCACTTGGCTCGTAATTTTTCTTCCTTGCCCCGCAAATGGGGAATTGTTGAGCAGTTACACAAAACTGCAGCCAAACGGGAAGTTGCTGTGACCTAATGAACCCTACATTTGCATACCAAGTGGACGATAGTCCATATTTTTATTCATGGAACTGTTTTAAATTTCCCCTTTTAATAACAAACTAGTGTAAATTGAAAAGTTGTAACTTCCAAGAAGCATTTTAGTGGTGGTGCATAGAATTGCGTATGTTAAAGTATTCGCGAGTAGTTTGTAACACAACTAAGTTTGAAAGTTACAGTAATTCCATTGTAAATTTGCTTGTTGTTCATTGTTTAAAATTTCGAAGAAGGTCTCTACGATCTTAATTTCATGAGTTACTGTAGTAGCATCTGTAGTAATGATGATACAGTTGCAATTTACATTTTCCGAGAATTTGAGACAATTATATTACTTTGAGCACAAAATTCCTTAAACAATGCATATTGAATAAACCACATGCATATTCATTGAACAGTTCCCATGCAATGTAACAAAATTTTATAGCACAAAAATATTGTTTCATTTCTGGTAAGTTAGTATAATTTTTTAGTTCTTGGCATTGTATTTAAACAGAATCCGGGAAAATTCAGGTTAAAAGTACAATATACTATACCATTAAATAAGATTCAAGAAAATTACAATTTCGAAATGTCAAAATTTGTAACTCCATCTATTTATAATAAATTGGAGAAACTGTTAACAATA
The DNA here is from genome assembly GCA_018249975.1 of Passova gellias. Classification (NCBI taxonomy): domain Eukaryota; kingdom Metazoa; phylum Arthropoda; class Insecta; order Lepidoptera; family Hesperiidae; genus Passova; species Passova gellias. The sequence goes on along the minus strand of DWUN01004487.1, from coordinate 6,051 downwards.
AAATTACATATTTTTGATCTATATAGGTACAATGTTTTCGTAAAAATATATGTTACATTGCAAAAATTTTGACGTAAATACGAAATTGCCATGTAAGATTTACAGTTCCTCGCGCTCGGAAACGACAAAGTAGAACATTCGCGGGAACAGTATCATTCTGTTCTGTTAAAAATGGTTTCCGTATGCTCTTTATTAGTTGCGCGCTCCTCAACGACCTCTCAAAAGAATAAACGATCGTCATTACTATCGGTGGATGCGCACGAAAATTCCTTCGTGTCTATTCACTCGTTCGATTCCAACAGTTTGAATGGTGCAGCATTGGAGCCAGTGAAAATAATCGGCGTAGTAAAGCACAACCGTTGACTGGACGGCTGCCAAGCCTTCAGAGCGGGCGACGTGGTTTCCTATATGTGTTACGCTCCGATGGAATTAACAATTTACCCTGTGATCGGCTCCGAGATTGCCTGTCAATGAGCCTTTTTAATATATGAGGATATCAAGCCAGATCATTTTGCTAAAAGATGTAACTTTTGATCTGACCATGCACAATTGTTTTATTGTACGATTTCTGTTTATTAATGCTTTGATAACCTTATAATCACAGGATACAAGACCAAACTTAATGCCTAATGGCTTCCTTTACCAGCTTTTCTCTACCTAACCAAATTTATATCTAAATATGTCTATATAAACAAAAATATATAAAAAATGGAGACAGCCCAAGTTTGCGAAGTCAGATATCGAGATTACAATGTTTGACAAATAATGTTCACAAATGTTACGTAAGCACTGCTCTACTTAGTGCTTTCTATGTTCGATTGACTTCCTTCTAATGATTTTAGTAGACAAAGCAGAAAATGTAAGTAAATTTAAATTTGAAATAAACAAATATGTGATGCACGTGAGTTTTCACAATAATTGCAAATTAAATGTTATGTTCAAAGACATGATAAATATTGATCGTTTGATAACAATAGTAGTACCAAACTTGTCTCTATTTTAAGAAATAGAAATTGTAAAAATTTGTGATCGCAGCCCAATAAAAACAATGTATTATGTAATAAATTGTAGACCAGAGATGTATCATATGTTATAAAGTTTGACTTAACATTGGAAATGTTACGATGTATCCGACAGATTTGAAATATTATCTGTAAGCGGTCCTCGCGAGTGTTTGACCAAAATAAACGATATTCTTTTAGTGCAGTAATTGATTTACATATTGAGAAATCACTACGATGAAAATAATTTTAAATGAGTTACTTAAGTATTAAAAATATAATAACTATATTTCCCAAGACCCAATTTCCCATTTTTAATAAAAAAATATATATATCTAGCGCTATGCGAACTATGCTGTACAAACTTTTGTACAATAAGAAGCGTAGAACTAGTATCAATACTAATGAAGTTCGCTCCACGCCGGATGTTGGCAGCTTTCTTATTCCCAACTCTTATGAATCTCAAAGTTTTGTAAAGACTAAAGTTAATGAGACGTGTAATGCAATAGCGGTTAATAATAGTTTGTGCAGATGAAATGTTGGACAAGGATTATGAAGGTATGAAATTTAATATCCTTCTTTCGAAAATGTAATATAAGTTGTAAGGTTCTTTGTGAAGCAATTTATTTATCTACATTGGTTTCTATAAAGCATAATGGTTCATATCGAATTTCTTTTAGAATAACAAAATGCAATTCAGTTGCGATAATAATCGCAGTCAGCTCAAAGTTTTCCATTAAACCGCCTAAGGACTTTAAATAATACAAAGTAATTAACAGGGTTCATTTACATTTATTCAAAGCGTTGTGAGAAAGCGACCGGTACACAATGTTAATTCATTTGAGTTCTACAGATCGCTTCCGGGATAAATATGTTTATAGAATATTAAGCTCGACAAAGAGTCCTTCATAAATAATTAATTAACTTCCCTAACGTTACAGACAGTAATCCTAATTCCAACTTCAGAAGATATCTTAAGCCGAAACCCGTCAGAGTAGTACAATTTATCACTCGTTTCATTTACCTTTTTTCACAAGCACATTGTACCCGAATGTGATACCAACGAAAGAATAAACAGAAATACGATTGGCGGTTTGCCAGCCGTTCCCCCGACAACGAAGACACCACAAACTTTGTTTAATTTCTCCGACAATTGACAAAATTTAAATGAAATATAATTTGAAGACGGTAACGAACTCAACATTGAATGTTGCGAGTTACCGGCTTTACGGGATTAAAATGGACCGCCTTTGTAATTACGTTAACAATAACCCTCTTACAATAACATCTAACACCGGTCAATCCTATTTATACTCCGGCGGTTGAGGCATATCAATGTTGAGTTTAATTAAACAATATCTGTAATCAAATATTTGGAATTTGACCTGGCGGTGTTTCGCAATTCCGATGACCCAATTGTCTGTGTTGTCTTTATATAGAAGAAGCGAAGGGTAAACTTAAAGGAGCATTTCTCGTTAGATTTACGAATACAGTTCAGTATTGTATGGAAGAATCCTATATCGAAAGCAATCGTTTCATTGATCGAACTTGTAAAAAGGTTTCTGAAAAGATTCTTTTTTACATAAACGATTTATTTCGCTTGAAACACCTTTTCAACTAAATGTTCGCTAGCAACTATTATACTAGTTTTTGTGAGTTTGGTGTTATTATTATCATAGAGTCATGCTTTTTTCCCACAGGGGTAGGTAGAGGCTAAGGATTTCCGCCTGCTACGGTCCTGACAAACATCTTTCACCATAATTACATTTACAAAATTACATTTCACAAAGGCCTGTAATAAAATTATACATAACAAAATTAATTATTCTGGAAATAATATCAATTTGCTGAGTCGTCCAACGTTTCAACGCCACAGTACAAATAAATACTATTATTGGCTTAAGGTTTATTCTTTATAAGAATGCATCGTTATTTATAATATGAACATTAGGTTTTAACTGTACATCTGTGCAACTTGTGGTACCATACATACATGGTTACACATTGTTAAAGTTTCATATTATTTTCATTTACGCTGTTACATCGTACATACCCCTTGAACGCTCCGAGCGACTACTGAACGGACGGATTTCACTGACAAATTAAATTAATAGATACATTACGACTCCACGCCACTTGAACTCGGATTCCAATACGATAATTTGATACGTTAATGTTTGTGTTTATAATCAATGACTTTATAAGTAATAATTAATTATCTTATGACAATTTTGTTAAGGTGCTCTTTCACTTTGCACTATTTGTTACAGACGACGTTCATGGCGCTGCAGTAGAAATAAAAAAAATTCCCGCCACAAAAAATGATCTGCATCTTGTTCCGGTTTGTTATCACAATATACCCATGAAATTCTACAGCTATTAGTATACTAGTAGCAACTACTACCCTAATGTCTACTACAGTAATAGTAACTAGCTTATTACCATACGCACATTTTATAAATAGGCAAGCGTGCTTCACCCAAGACTGCACCTCACTTATCATCAGGTGAGCTCGCAGTCAAACGCAAGCCTGTTACTCAGTAAAAAAGAAATTGTCTTATTTTATTTCCGATTAAAATTATTTTAATAAATTCATAGATCTAAACAACTACTAAAATACATGCTATTAAGAACGCATATACAGTATTTTAAAATTACCTTCTCTCCTATTCCGAGAATTTCGTTTGCGTTAAAATAGTGCTTTTGCTATGAATAGTAACGTTAGGTAAATGCAAGCGCAAATAGCGCATGTCCTTTGTACCACTTTAATATACAAAGCATAATAGAAAGCCAGAGATCTTACAAATTTTAATATCACTATGAAGATATTTGAAGTTCGCGGCACTCAAATTCATTCATTCACATTCTGGTGCAATCAAAAGCGCCATTTAGCTTTAATCGCACCAGCGAGCCAATTGCATACGTAATATTGAACTAAAGTGTAACGATTCAACGGAAGTACATTTACTGTTATTGTAACCTCGTGATATGAGCTTTTGGAATAGTGCAGAGTTATATTATTGCATTGCAATATTCGCGTCTTAAAACCTGAACTGCTGTTATCCAATTCCAATAATGTACTAAATTATAAATTCGTATGTAATTCTCAACACATGTTGTATTTAACTAGCGTGTTGTAGAATTTCCACCACGATCTTTACTGATAATTTAAATAAAACATAAATATGAATTTTCCAAAAAAAAATAACCTTCTTAATAAAACATTTCAATTTCAGTCAAATGTATGAAAATTTGATCACAGCTATATAATGTTCAAAATGATTTTTACTTTTATTAAATTTGTTTTAATACAAACACTAAGGACACGTAACGTGGACATTAAACAGTTGTAGAAGGAAAATACTAAACATACTAAAATAACTACCAGTAGACCAGCAAGTGAAAACATCGTTTTATAAAACAAACTTAATGCGTATATTTATATAAGAGACAATAAAATTATACAGATAGATTAAAATGGGGTGAAATCAAGATTATTTCTTTTCTTTCCAATCCCATCTCAAAAAGAGCCTGCCGCCATAATCGATTCTGACACCTGTCACTATCTTCTGACGCATCTTTTTGTCTATGGTACAGATTAAAAAGATGACTACTGTAATAAGCGCAATTGTTTTAAAATCTCATAAAATCGAAAACAATAGCGAGAAAGTAAGTGAATTGTCAAAATATAAAAATTCTTATCGATCAGTAAAACCTGTAGTCCGACCTGAAAGCATTTATAAATAAACTTTAACAAACGATCGTTAAATTAATACCAACTGAAAGTCAAAATAATAAATATAAAACAGAAGTTTTAGCAGATTTGAAATTACAGCGCGATGTGAGTCAAGATTGCATACTCATTAATTAACGCTGGGAAATAAACTATTACGTTAATTAAAAGTCCTGTCTGAAAGATGCCTATGCTGTCTGAAAGACTGACACTTTGATTAGTTAAAACATTACGCCAGCTCCCTAATAGAATAGGCAGAAAGCACAGAGTTCCAATAATAATATATATCCTTGCAAATGTGACGTAATTCTTCTACATTCATCACTTTATAGAATGAAGGATATGCCGTGAATGCAGCTTATTCAGCATTTTCACAACCTATAGAAAGTACGGAGAGGTCATAACCATTGAAGTGACCTTTATTGTTATTAGTCGGCTCAGCACGTCGAGTCGAGTCATGGCAACTCAGGGGGGAGTTCTCGTAACGATGACTCAGGGTAATGTATAAAAACTTTTCCTTGCTTTGCGATTAACCGTCGTCGAGACTACCTACCTAATCTAATGATACTTAGGCGAAGCGCAAAGTACGTGTAATGGTTGGGAAGGGAGATCTTACATGAGTAGGTAAACGTGAATTAGGTTATTTACAAATTGTCAGACATTAAAAGTTAAAATATTTATTTTCAATAATCCGTTTTGAGATACAAATCAAACGCAGATAACACAAAGTGTTGTATCTTAATGTGTAGGCACATATATATATATATATATATTACTCGTATATATTATTATTTTATGCTTATTCAACTAGAACACAGTTCCAAAGAAATCGCCCCCATTAATATAGTACATCGAACTGAAAATAGAACCGACATTTCTTATGAATTACTGCAACTGAGGCCGTTTCAATATTTTATCATGTATTGTATATTTGCCGAATGGACAAACTGCAGATATATGGCGGCGGTTCAAGCGTAGGTACTGTGCATTACTCGACCTACTATGTATTATGTGATAAAATTGTTTTTAATACTAAAATCAATAAATATTGCAGATAAATAATAATAATAGTATTTGGGACAATTCCACACATGGCTATCTAATTACAGAGATGGCTATCTAATTAAATGCTTATGTTATGGTAATTGAAGATCTTTACGTTTACGAAAAACGAATGTTTACGAAACATATTTACGTTTTTATTTATTTATTATTGGCCTTTAGATAAACATATATATACATACTAGCGACCCGCCCCGGCTTTGCTCGGGTGCAATACTGATACTAAATACACTACAGAAAAACTGTGAATGTTGT
>DWUN01004486.1:0-10728 GCA_018249975.1 Passova gellias | reverse complement strand
GTTGTGTACAGAAGGTACTGTAAATGGTTCTACCGTTTCATATGAGAGGTTGATTATTACTGACCAAGCGCCGTGGTCGGGGTCGAGCTGCCCGCCGAGCTGGCGCGGCAGGCTGGCGCGCGGCACGTGCACGCCCAGCTGCGGCGCGCTCACCGTGTGCACGCGCTCGCGCAGCTTTTCACGCACGAACAGCCTCAGGATGCGAAACGGTGCCTTAAACCACAGCGGCGCCGTCACTATCAGCACCTTTTTCAACTTGGCCGGGTAGCCGCCCTGCGAACGATACGCACAATTTACACTTCCAACTAAATTTATGACAATATTTATTCAATTTCACACATATTATATTTGCAGTACACGTCTGTTCTGTGTATACAAGAAAAGTAGTCATTTGACCTTTTTTTAATATTAAAATCTTGGCTTTAGTAGAGCGGTTTCGCTATGCGCGCTCGGAACGTCCATATTGAAAAGCCGTTATTATAATTAGCCCTGCAATCTCTCGTGAACGAAGCGCGGCCGAGGTGCAACGATTGTGATTAGCGCCCCACAAAGCACAATTTTGTCGTAATCATTGTACGTCGCGAAACAAAGAACCACTTTCATTTGCAAAGAAAGTCCCAGTAGTTTGCGACGGATATTGTTACAGAAAAGGTACAGGTTAAGGTGCGCCTTCGTGGTCTTTATTAAAACTGCATAAATGGCGAGTAGATACTATCCAATTTCTTGAAACTCGAACACGTTATGAGTTTCTTAGGAATGCGCTCTACTCCTAATTCTCTGGCGGCATGTTAGCTGCAATCAGTTTTGTAACAACGCGGTCATAATAGTCAAGATTGTATTCTCGCAAGCAGGTGGCTGTACAGACACGCCCGGAATTAGGTCACCACATACATATATGGTTAAGCCCTTAGATGGCGCACAAGTATGTCGCGTTCTATCGTCGTAGTAAGTCACGCGGACTTTCGTGGAATAATAATTGGGATCAAATATTTTCACAAGATAATACATAATTCCGGTTCGTTTCGATCATGTTTATACATTGTCATATGAAACGTCGGTACCTCCCTGTTGACCAGTTAATGGCTCCCTTTGACCATAACATACAATAGGAATAGATTTGTATAGCAAAATACGTCTATTTTAAGTCGATGTCAAGATCGATACCGCGTAAAAAATCATAATAACATAATGTTTTAAAATCGAAATATGTCAGTGGAAAAGTTTCAGTAATAAAGAAACAGTAGAAACATTGAATGCACTTCATCACATATTTAGCAAAGGCTATCGTGAAAATTTGTAAACATACAAAGACTATCAAGAGGCAGACGATACTCATATCTGTAGTAGGTACTAGTATCGCTAATCGTAGCAAGCTCACGTACATATTATTTTGAGGTGAAACTTCTTTGCGCGCATGAGGGTAAAATTCTTACGGATGAAACGCGACGAAACGTTTCGTTTTTGTGTCCAAGAAGTGGGAGAGAGCGATTTCTTTTAGTAGTTAAATATTAGAACTTTAGATCGCAATTCTGTCGCATATCATTTTGTACTACAGTAAACGTACATCTTTTTATTTATTCTATGATAGGTACACTTTTAGTTTCGAGTGCGATCTGCAACGATGTCAAGATGGGGGTGTGGCGTGAACGCCAACGCGACTGACGGGAGAGCCCACTCGAATGTCGGATATCTTTCCGTGAAATTTCCGACGAGTGCGCGCTCCCAGGCCGTTCGCAGAAGCCGCAACGAAACATGGAAACGCCAGGCAGCCGCATACCGCGGCCAATAATTTGTACCGACCAGATCCGTGACAATAATTTAAGGCTTATTAATGATAGAGCAGAACAAGGCTTTACGAACTTAAAACAGTGATTTGTCTGTACAGCTGTGTTTTGTGTAGCAGTGATATGTTTTGTTTTTGCCACACCTTCGACAAGATCAAGAAAAGGTTAACTACTAATTTGGCACTATTATTCTTTAAGTCAAAACATACGAGGTAAAAATGTATAATTTTACTGATTGTTACTTATACCGAAATAGTCGCAGCCATGTCAATGTTAGTGTTGCAATAGAGTCACTTTCCCGTACGTAGCTTGCGTGCTAATATTCGCGTCGAATCATAAGTGATATGGAATGAGGGAATACATTATGATATATGTTACACCGCTCACAAAAATTGGTAAAAATTCATGACACGTACACATCGGTCAATGTCGCGTGAGACGAGCAAAATTGCCTCTCGTGGGTTGTTATTTAAGTCGTTATCATAAATATTGATCCGACCCAAACGGGTATTGATAATGAAACTTCTAATACGTGTATCATATATTTATAAATTTTCCGTATTCGATAAACATGCTACATTAAAAATGGCAAGTGTAGGGGCGTCGCCTCACTTTGCGGACCTTAGCTTATAAATATTCACGGTCGGCAGAGTCCTGAATCTGTTGGAGACTAAAATGAGCTTCTTGAGACAGGAAATTTTACGTACATACAGACAATTATCTCGCCTACGACCTTCTTTACATTTCCTTTTGCAGTAAAGATAGCAAAAGTGTTTTTAACTTACAAGCGTTTCTAAGTTAACTGTAACATCACGCCTGTAATCCCCGAAGGGGTAGGCAGAGGAGTGTAGTACACCCCCACATTTCACCAATTACGTTTAAGTCCCATAGGGAATAAGTGGTGAGCCTATTGCCAAGTTAACTGTAATCTTTCAATTAAGGCTATATAAACAGGATTAGCAAAAAAGTTGATCCTTGTAAATGGCCTTAAAAATATTAATAAAACTCACTAGAAAAACACATTATTCCAAGCTATAAACTAATTTTTAATATACTGTACCACCTAAAGCAAAGCTAGGCTTTGAATAAATAATCTGGCAACCTTTCTTTAATATTACGCCCGATATTGAGCGGACTTAACTTACCGAACCTTCAAAACGTGATTTTTGTTCAAAATAGTCGAATACATAAATTTAATATAAGACGTTGGGGTGTACACAAACAGGCTATGGAACATTAAGAAAACTAAGGGTGAGGGGTCGTTGCCCCCGCCATACGCTTTACACGATTTATGAAATCATAATATCGTGCAGAGTGCCGGTCTTCAACATCCACGTTTCGGCAACAAAGGATTGATATTCTTTAAAAATTCTGCAAGCTACTGCTAGAGAAAAACTTCGTACCGACAAACTTGACTTTGATTTACCTTTATTTTCTGATGACTTTATTAAGTTTTAACAAAAACGAGATAACAAAATATGACACAAAACCTCCTTTTTGACTTCTGTTACTAATAGATGCATACTAAACGAGAATACTGTACAAAAAGAACGAATTGACAGGAATTGAAAGATTTCATTATCATTAATTGAAGCTTTTCATTATCATTAATTGATATGAATATAAATGAAATGATTGTGATTAAACCCAAAACAAAATGCACTCAACTTGTTTCGTCTGTGAGCAAAGTGCACTGTCCTGGGTCTTCCTTATAGTTAGCCGAGTCTAGACATCACCCTGTGACGTCAAATCGAAAGCGAAATTTATTACTTTCCCTTTCTATATACGAGTAGGTAACATAGCTTTCCACATCAATGTAACAAAACACAATAGATATATACAATTCACAAGAAAAGTGTTTGTATTTAAATTATAAGCACTTAGTTCAAAACAAACTAGGGTGTTCATTGGTGCTTAATAAGCCCAACTATAAAATACACAATCATAAAGTACTCCTTACAACATAACAAAACACTAGCACCTAATTATAATTATACCTATACCTATTATTATGGACGAGTTCATTCGATATATATAATTTCGTGCTCAATTTCGTTCCAAATTCCCGTGTGCTCAATTTCTTTGGCAATTGTCTTTTTTTAACGTTACGAAATACTAATTATTGTAATTAACTCCTAACTTCATACGAATCCAATTAAGTTTAAAATTACACCGTTTGGAAAGCGGAGAGTTTATACTGACAAATTTATCTAAGACTTGAGCAAAGTTCAACAAAGACTTGTCAGGCAAATTGCGTTCGGTAAATTAGGACAGGGGTAGAGAAGCGTCAACTCTATAATATTTTAACTTTCGCTAATATAACAGAATCATTTTGAGGTGAGGCCAAGTGTAAAAATAAAATTACAGACGATCATAATATTGATAAGAAAACCACAGCAAATTAACTGCTTTTACAGCTACTTAGTCACTAGTTAAATATATTATTTGTACTCATATTTTCATTACGTGACAACTTGGTACTAAAAGATATTTATTTCATGCCATTTTTAAAATGTAGTCGGATATTTGTACTACGCAAGAGCATAAAATTCCAAGAAAACTTCGCGGATAAAAAGTTGTTTCTCTATTTTTAGCCCTAGATATTCCTTAACAATGCATGAACCTACTTACCCACATTCTTTCTTACGAAACGAACTGAATGATTCAGTAGATAAAGTGCGAACTTGTGCATTGAAAACGAAACAAAATGGGGAAAAAAACGATGGAGAAGGAAGAGATTTGCGATGTGAAAGGGGGTTGCACTCTAACCACCGGCATCGAGTGAACGCACGGCAGCTGCATTCTACTGGAGCGATGCTCTTCCGGCTATAACCACACACCCCAATGGCTACAACTACTTTTAAATGTGCACAATTTCAAACGCATACATTGTCATCTATCATCGATTGTACCGTTGATCCTGTACAATGATAAAGAGAGATTTAATATTTGGCACTTTCAACGTGTAGGTACATACTAAATTTGTCAATTTTTCAGTAGAAACCATATAAAACAAAACTTATAAAAATAAAATAATTTTGTAACAACATCTTCACGATGGAGGCCATACGACAGCCTTATTAATCTAAGTGACAGATTACAGTGTATTTCTAAAGAAATATTGACTAAATTAGGATTAATACCTATGTAAGTAAACTATGACTTCAAACCATCATATTCTGAGAGCAGACCAATGACCAACAGTAGAACGATATAAAGGTTGATGTGCATTAAAAAAAGTAAATAGAAAATGCAAATATTGGCAAATAATAGAATAAATATACAAAATAATAATAATATTAAATAATAATAATAATAATAATAATTATTATTATTATTATTATTATTAATAAACATACAAAACATATTAACGAGAAGAAAGTTATAGTGAAAGAGAATGGAGAATGAGTTAGGCGAAATTTATATAAACAAAATTCTCTTCTGTCGCCTAGCAGACGCGAATTGTAAGCAATGGCAGGATTCTTTTCAAGACACTTTCTCTTAGGAAGCGAGTCACAATCTTGCACACAACGCGGCTCACTTTAAAGGCATGAAAAAGTCAAAGAAAGCTACTGTGCTCCATTTCAACGGAAAAATGGGCGCTTTCAAGCTGGAAATGAGATCCTCCAGGGATATATACTACAGTGTCAGTGCTCGGATTGATAATGCAGGACTATTGCTACGGAGAGCGTTTGCAGTCATTAACAGATACGTTATAGCTAAAGAACGTCTTTAGCGGATGAAATAAGTAAGTTAGAAATACGAAACATTTGCAATCCGTTTCGTTCGCTGCTACGCAAATTCGATTTTCAACAATCTCGTACAATACATGACCAAGATTTGTTGAAAAGCTTTTACGTAACGTAAACTGAAACTAGCTTCGAAAAAATCTCAACAAAACGGCAGTAATCCCTATGTCGAAGATGTCACGTCAATGTTGATGGAGTGGTTACGTAAACAAGCAAACGTCGCCGCTGGCGACGCGCCAGCTCGGCCCACTCGATATGGGGTATCGTGGCAGCGCTTTTGCAAAATAGAGATAGTACGTTAATTTATCATCACGATTGTCATAGTACAAATAAGAATAATCTTGTTTTATCTATCCACCAAGTATGTAGGTACCATTGATATTTCGCCTTGCCTTTGATCCATTGTTACATACTATGTTCATATAAACATTCGATGTTACATACAGTTCTCAAGACTTATAGAAAATACAATTGTAATACATTTTTCTCGTAATGGAAGCTTTAACAATATAAAGCTTAAAATCATCAAGATCTGATATTTTAAACAATACTAATTTAAAATATTCTTTCTTAATTGTAAAGATAGATAAGATAGAAGTATAGTACGTGTGCAGGTAAACACGAGGTCTATTTTTAATGCAGCGAGGGTGGACGCCCGACGACCTTTGAAGTTTGTCTACACATCGGATGTGTGGGGCGTGCAGTCTTATACAGAGCGAATTCTAGTTAGTTATAGACGCGACCTTTGCACTTAAATGTTGTCAAGATTAATTATAGCGACATGCGGGCAGTCGGCGAGGCGGTCAACTATAAATAATGTACCTACACGTAAAATGTCAAACGACGATCCCCTTTCCTTTTGACATTCTAGTCATCTTTGTAAAAGCACATCGAAGTACCGACTATACCGTTTAACACTGCTGGTATACTTTGACATTTTCAATGCTAAATCGATTACGTATGATATGTAGGCAATTATTGGTCATAATCATATTCGCACCGGCCATGTGCTTAATTTTCAATATTAATTACTTTGTGTAAGTTGCCAGCGAAAGTTCAACTTCGTACGGCTTCTGTACCTACTCGTCAGATAGATACTTTGTTATACTATCTGAATATCGCACTGCGCACGTTGGTTATTGCATCAATTAAAAAAAGGGGGCGTTACAGTTGAACCGAGGTATCATAACAGCAACGAGGCGCGGCTCGGAGCTCGCCCTCGATGCATAAATAAAATCCTTATCGCACCATGGAGGACACATGTTCGCGGCACGCGCCACGCGGTTCTCTCACCAGTACTGACAAACAGTGTAGGTAGTACATATATTTTTTTACGATTACGTTTCCATAGTAATATGTACTTAATAGTATTACATAACATCGCATGCTATTGATTTATTTCACGAGGAAGCGAAATTTGAAGTCGTTGCTTTATATCTGAATTCATCGACATGATCTAGAATTGAAATCGTAAGATAATATTATTCTCATTGTCGAATTATGCAAAAGTTATTTGTCAAAGTTGTAAGCATGCCATCATAGAGAACGTTTTGGTCTTCAAGATGTACACGACGCTGAGTATCAGAGAACTGATACGTATTGGGTAAAATGCTTCAAAAATATTTCGAGAATTCTGTAAAATTGTGTTTTTCAATGTTCCTTTTGGCGCGATCCTTTAGAATGTAGAAAAACTCGACACCCCCAACGTTCATATCCCGTACTTTATCATATTATAAATATTAAATCCTAAGGATACGAATACGAAGCTGTTGTGTTTTCGCAAGCAAATTCAAGTCTTCGTCAAAGACCCAAATGATAAACAAAACGAGAAATCGTCAAAATTTATAAAAGGCTGCGATAGTTCTAGTAACTCATGTAAAACGATTTTTTATAGTCTAACATGCTACAATGAACTTCCCCACTTACGTTTAATCTATATAGATTTTATATCAATATTCCAATGTATAAAACTAATCACGTAGTCGATGTGTAACAGCACGCGAAACGTAAATGAAATACGTTCAAAGAAATCGTAGGCGTAAGCCGATCGTGTCGTACGTAGAAATACGAATTAATGCCGGAGCCGAGCGCACAGGCCAGATTCCAGTGTGAAAAGCGACTACGTAAACTTACCTATTGAGCCGTACAATATTGTGCACACGCAAACGGTTGCACGCCGCTCTTTTCGGCACAATCCAAACGGATTTTGGTTGCTTTTATAAAATGCACGCCCTCCATTCGGATAGACGTTGACACGGATTCGTGCTAAGCTAGATTAAAACTCGTCAACATTTATACAAAATCAGATAAAGTAAAACGTGAGGGAATTTTGTATGAAATTAGCGTACGGTCGGATCGATGTTGTGTGCGCCCAACGACGGTGTAACCGCATAGCTCCATCGACGTTCGCCGATATCTAAATTTGAATTTCAAATGGCACATGTCACAATGTTGCGGCCGATGAAAATGGCCACCCTCGATATATCTCTTCTCCAATATCTACCTCCATATCCATCAGACAACCCCTTTCTATTGTTTAGTGACGAGCAGGTGTCCTTGCCACCGTAAGCTATAGGTACTACTCCTACGTCACGTTGAAATATAGTCTATAAGAGAATACTAATATTGAATTTAGATGATTACCCACAAATATTGTCTCAAGTATTAAAATATCAGCAATGAACATCCTAAGAAAATACTTCATAGTATAATACCTACTAGCAACATTTTCAGTACATCGCGATTGTTATTATATCGATATTATTCCGTTAAAGCAAAAAATAAACAGAATTGTTTATGAATGAATGAAAATTTCGTAACAACTTATTTACGATTCGTCCGGGATAATACCACAGCCAGACCTATTTTTACGATGAAGCAAGTATTATTAAAACAATCTGTCTTTAGGTCTGTAAGATGCCGGTCTACGAGAGGTAACCGTCTCAGTTTTCAACAGAATTGGCGCTAACACTAGCTGCATTCATACTCAAACATATTAAATAGTCGAAATTCGCTAACTGAAATCATTTACAGTCTATTTATTTAATATACACACTATATAATTAAAATAAATTTTAACCAGATGAGAAAGCTTTCTTGTAAAGATATCATAATTGCTTCACTACGAAACAAAGGTGACGTGAGCTCCCGAATATTCGTTTCAAAAGCAGAGAAAACTTTGTAATCGTTGAATCAAAGAGTATGCACATTGAACTCGCACAAAACTAAAATCTTATAGCGATAGAGTTGGCTGTGACCCAGGCAGTGCTATAATATAGGTCAGGCATGCCATCCCCATTCGCACCGAGGCGCAGTTGACGCGGTGCGAGCGAGCACGAACAGCCCCGACTATAATCCAAGACAATATTCACTCGTTCAGAAGCGGCAGAGGCGGTTAGTAGGTCAGATGCGTCAATTTAATGTAAGTGACGGGATCGCTATCGTTGCGGGTATAAGACTCCAACGTGCATAGGTAATTTTTCCGTTAACAAGTTACCGCGCCACGTATACAGCGATAACGCCACCGAAAGTGTTACGAAACGCTCTCCGGTAACCGCTGACTGCGCGAAACGCGATGGAACCGGGCCAAATTCGAAACGGCGACTTCAATTTTATATTCCCAATGTTTGTTGTTGTATCAAAACATAGTGGAACACGCGGGGATTTCCCGATGCGTGCAGCGCAACGTTGCATTGAAACTGATGGGGAGCTGTAAAGTATACAAACCAAAAAAAGGGATTAGGTACACGCACGCAGCTGCCGGCAACATCTGCCAGGTGCGCCAACGTGTACCACAATGTTCCCATTTACTCCGATGGCAGTTTAATTTTCTACTTCTTACATGCTTATTCATTACTTGCGTAATATAATAATCACTACATAGTATAAAACAGTGGCTTTCCGCTGTCTGTCCTTATGTATGCTTAGATTTTTAAAACTACGCAACGGATTTTGATGCGGATTTCTTTTATAGATAGAGTGATTCAAGAGGAAGGTATAGGTAGCTTTTGTCCGCGACTTCGTCCGCGTGGAATAGTGACTTTGAGCAGCACTTCAATTTCCTAGGATACTATTATTGCAAAAGACAATATTCAACGCAGTTAATAATATACCGATACATATTTTTCTCTATTTCATACATTTGAAACGATTAACTTGTTCGTCTCAAACTAATACCATCACGTTTTATTTAATGAATATAGTTATTAAGTGTTGTATCTCTGTTTTTGTGGTTGCTGTTTAATCAAGGATCGCTCAGTCGTCTGTGTCTTACCTAGCTATAGCTAAAGCGAACTGACATTGGTACATCACAGCGTCGACACTCCCGGCACACTTAGCGTTGCGCGTAATTTCATTGCGCTCGAGGGAGCGTTCCAATTTTATTTCACAGGTAAAATAGTTCCAGCGGCTAACTAAACATCGGTATGCGTCTTCCGCAAATAGTTTCGCCCGATTGTTGAGTTGCGTGATGCTTATGAAGTGTCAAAAACAAATTTAATCTTCAAATGTATTTACAACATTAGCTTAGTGTTTCACGTACACAAATTAGCAATTGTTATTGAAGATCCACGGAACAGTTTACGTTATAATCGTATTTTAATGACAATCAGGTTACATATGGTATTATCGAGGCTCTGATTATACTTCAGCCGCCTCCTATAGTTCGCTTGTACTATTGAGGCATGCGTTGTGGCGCACACGTGAACAAAACAATGCAATACGTACGACTCGTAATTAATGACCACGTTCGAACAATAGCGTCACAATGCTCTGCCTATGCGTCGACGCGACGGACAATTGGGCCGCTAAGTTACAGCACTCAAACTATAGGCGCTGCAAATTGACGGACGAGTCGCGCTCGATGAGTGGAGCACTTCGATTGTTACTACGTCAACCGCAACTGAACGATTATGTGTCCGCTGCGGTGACGAGCCGTACGGTCCGCGCGCTCCCAACGACACTGATCATCTGTTCTTGTCCCAAATACGATCAGATAAAATATACTATTACATTTAATCTATACTAATATATAAAGCTGAAGAGTTTGTTTGATTGTTTGAACGCGCTAATCTCAGGAAATAATGGTCCGATTTGAAAAATTATTTCAGTGTTCGATAGCTCATTTATCGAGGAAGGCTTTAGGCTAAATAACATCACGCTAAGATGAATAGGAGAGAAGCAGCAATAAAAAATAA
>DWUN01004485.1:0-10728 GCA_018249975.1 Passova gellias | reverse complement strand
ATATCTTTTTTCCTGGCAGGTTAAACAATTGAGTTGAATTAAAAATGCGGTTTGACACACTTCTTTGAACGTTCCCCTTACTTTCTCATAGATTTACAGAAAGAAGCTGCTATCTTGGAACAAAAACTCGACGATGCCACTCAAAAAGGTAGACAAGAAGGCATCCAAATCGGCCATCAAAAAGGTAAAATTGAAGTAGCCAAAAACTCACTCAAGGCCGGTGTCTCTATAGATGTTATCGCTGAAATCACTGGCCTTTCGGTAGATGAAATTAAACAACTTGACCTGCATAATTAACCCCTTTCAAGCCCTTGTTATTCACAGATTTTACAACAATCCTATTAAGTAAAAATGAAGGATCTACATTAGCTATACCTTGCTCCTGATTATGATTATTAACCATTTGCTGCCTATCTAGCATCTTTCCAATACTGCCTTTAAAAATACTCAGAAACTTCTCATTTTTCGGATAAGCTTCTTCTACGACTGAATATAATGTACTTGGTATTTTAGAATATCTTTCGTTCCTTACATGACCTGCTATATCTGAATACACTTTAAAAAAGTCAAAGCCTTTCACTGATACACCAGATTGTTTAGCTGTTTTTTTAAGTGTCTTTTTAAATTTTTCCATTATATTAAGTGTATCAGACAGAACTTCTTCATGAGTAGCAGAACAAAACTTAGGAAGAGGATATTTTTTATCTAGGAAACTTTGTAGTAAGAAAAATCCTAAACCAATATTATTACTGATACAAACTTTACTGCTAAATTGGCTAGTGTATTGTCTATCAGCTGTATTAGAATAATTTGCTGAGATCTCAGGAAGAGCAGCTCTAAACCTACCTATAGAGTTCTTTACCCAACCAAATAAATCATTTATCCAGGAAGTTGATCTTGTAGTACTACTCACCATTCTACGATTTCTAATGTGCTGCCTGCTATGTTCATGCCTATGTCTATGAGGTTGGTCAGATAACATAACTTCTGTGAAAACATCATTATAAACTTGATCCTTATACTCTCTTTTCACACTATCCACGTTTCTTGCAGCACTTATCTCTTCTTGATGCTCTTTTAGAATTATTTCCTTATCAGCAAACTTTATTGATAATGTTGCCATTTTAGGTACTTCATAGAACTTACTAAGTGTAATGCTGCAGAGATCATTCCTGGTAATAGTTGAATCAAAAGCATTCGTTATCATTAGATTGTTACTATTAATGCGAACAAATGTATAATTTCCTCCTTTTCTAGGTGTAACAAGCTCAGTACCTTTCTCTACATCTTGATCTGTTATCACAATAATTTCTTTATCCTTTTCGAACACTAAAGGTTGTGGTTTTAAACTCCACTGATTATTATCAAAGTTGATTACCATAGGAGCATTTTCTACTATCACATGAGTCTTATTATATCTCTCAACCCCATCTTTTAACCTCACAGTAAAATATTCATGCTTTTCTACTGTTGCTCTTAATAACAAATCATTTTCAGATTGAATTACTTGTAATTCAAAATTGTCTTTTGCTTTCTTTATCACATTTCTTAAGTCAATCGTATCTATTGAATTCTCCTCATCAACATCGTGAATAATAATCTCTGGAACATTATTAACCTCAGAATCAATTACATACACATTTTCACCACCATTTCCTACTAAATGACTCTTATATGCTGGATTATTATGTATTACTTCATGATTTCCACTTCCTATTACCACTGTCTCACTGCTTAAAAATGATTGTATAAGAAATGATATTTTATTTAATCGCTTTGCTGTAGGTAAATAGTCTCTTATTGTCTCCTCACTAGACTTCTTAGTACTCTCTAGAATATATATGTTATCTTTTCTTCCGATCTTTACTTGAGCCCCATTACTAAGTGTATAGTAGGCATTAATTGGAACATTTGAAATAGTTACATTAAACCTTCCTTCATCAAATTCACTTTTTGATTTATTATCAGCAGGTAGAAAATTAAAAGTAGCACTTTTTACCGTTTGATTAGAAATTTGACTGGTGTTCTGAATATATATTCCCATAAGCTCAGAAATCGTAGAATTAAAAAAGAAGTTATGTCTATCAGTTGATACATCTCTTAACAAACTTGATAGATTAATCTGTGCTTTCCCTTTTTCAGGCAAGACAATATAGTCAAATTCTCCATTATATGCTTCGTTTTTAACATCAGTATTAGGTCTTACTACAATCTGCATCTTGTAAGTACAGTTGTCATTGCTTATTACTATAATGTCTGAATTATTTTCAGCACCACCTTGTCCATCTATAAATTGTGTATCACATATACTAAATACACGCTCTCCTTTCGCTCTCCTACCAAGAATTTTATCCATTCTAAATGCTTGAAGGACACTATGACCATCATATGTTATGATTCCCCTATATAATAAAGCAACATCCACACTTGTAGCATTCAAAGCAAACTCTGTAAGATCAAGTGTATTTACTCCACCTTCCCCGTACAAATATCCTTCTATAAGATCTCCCTGTAAAATAAATATATCATTCTTATCTCCACCATAATATATCTTAGACCCATCATTCACCACAAAGATATTAGGACTATCCATAAACCCTTTTGCATAATCTTCACCTTCTCCTAAATTAATTAGAGTATAACCTTCTGTCTTGTTATTAGATAAACCAATTGCATTTTCACATAAATATGATCCATAATTTGGAGCAGGATCATCATCTTCTTTTGGTAAACAAAATAATCTTCCACCACTTGGATCACTCGGTCTCGCTCTACTCCATTTTATATCAGTTCTTTTTCTATTAAGCAGTACTTTGCTGTCTAAATCTATCTCAAATTTAGTTGTGCATTCTTCAGTATAATAACGTGTAACTGTACTAGGTGGAAGACATATACTTCCAGTACAACTACTTACTGGGTATAGCACTTTACGACAAGGACCAACAACTGATTTACCAGTAGGAAATACATAGCTTTGAACATCACTATGCTTCTTTAAATACTCAAATCCTTGCTTAGCCAATTGGTTATAGAGTTGTTTTTCTTCCATTAGCTCTTCTATATATTGCTCAGGTTGCATACCGATAAACGCACGTAAACCTTCAATAAACTTCTCTTTTCCAGTTAGGTGAATAATTTGATCAATCTTATCAACTCTCTCTACTGCCATGTAAACATCAGTACCAACAAATACTACAGCACCAATTGTAGCTCCAATAGGGCCAGTAACACTTGATACTCCTTCTAAAACCTCAAAAGCTTCAGCTACTTCTATACCAATCTCTGCAACATCAACACCTAGGTAAATACTATCTCCTACTATGCCAACCAATGCTCCTTCCGTTCCATTTCTAAATGCTTTTACCTGATTTACTAGATCATAGACAATAAAGACAGAGGTACCGCGAGCAAGAAAAGGTGATGCTGCTATTAAAGACCTACCAAGTAATATCTTTCCTCCTGAGAGTAAATTGAATCCTTTTAGAGAAGCAGCTTCAGCAACTTTAGCAAATCCTTGACCACCTGCAATAAAACCAACATTAATTGCTACACCCTGATAATCTCCATTTAAAAAGTCAGCTAATATATTTTTAGCCATCATTCCATGCATAGTTATGCTAGAGATTTTCTTTACTCTATTTAAATGATTCATAACCTTCTGATTACTGGTAAGCTTATTGATCAAACTGTTGAACCTACCTTTAACTTGAACTTTATCTGCTAGCTGAATGAGCTGAGAACGTTTTTCTTCCGGTAAATCTTTTATATAGTCAATGAACTTTTCACTATCTATTTCAATTTTACTAAAATTTCTTTTTTTATCTTTTCCTATATTGAATTCATCCACGTCTTCCCATAATAGTTCACATTCCCCAGTCTTTGCTTCTCTTTTGTTCCTTCCTGAACTTGTACTAGGAAAACATTCTTCAATGAGATTTTTACCTTTTTGATATATTTTATTAGCCTTTTCTAGCAACTCTGTTGCTCTCTGATCATTACCTAAAGCTCTATTAGCAGTACCTAAATTTTCTAAGGCTATAGCTACTTCAGGGTGATCTTCTCCATAATACCTCTCTAAAATGGGTAAAGCCTTTTCCAGTAACTCCTTTTGTTTCTGACGATTATTTAAACCTTGATAAGCGATACTCAAATTTACTAGAGCTTTAGCTACTTCAACATGATCTTTTCCGTAATGCTTCTCTAAAATAGGTAAAGCCTTTTCTAGTAACTCTTTTGCTTCTTCATAATTACCTAAAATTAGACAAGACATACCTAAACTTTCTAGTATTATTCCTACTTCAAAATACTCGGCTCCATAGTAACTCTCGAAAACAGGTAAAACCCTTTCTAGACATTCCTTTTGTTTCTGATAATCATCTAAAGCCCCATAACTGACACTCAAGCTTACTAGAGTTTTAGCTACTTCAACATGATCTTTTCCGTAATGCTTCTCTAAAACAGGTAAAGCCTTTTCTAGTAACTCTTTTGTTTTCTGATAATCACTTAAAGATAGGTAAGTGATACCCAAGTTTACTTGAGCTATAGCTACTTGATAATGCTTTTCTGCGTAATGCTTCTCTAAAATAGGTAAAACCTTTTCTAGCATCTCTTTTGCTTCCTGATAATCACCTAAATCTCTATAGCCAATACTTATATTTGCTAATGTTTTAGCTATTTGAAATTGATTTTCTCCATAATTACCACCTAAAATAAACAATGCTCTTTCTATTAACTCTTTTGCTTTTTGATAATCACTTAAAGATGTGTAAATGTTACTTAGGTTTACTAGTACTTGAGCTACTAATGAATGATCTTTTCCGTAATGATTTTCTAAAATAGGCAAAGCTCTTTCTAGCAACTCTTTTGCTCCCTGATGATCACCTAGAGCTCGATAAATGACACCCAGATTTACTAGTGTTTTAGCTACTTCAAAGTGCTCTTCTCCGTAATGGTTCTTTTCAATTTTTAAAGCCTTTTCTAGCAACTCTTTTGCTTCCTGATAATCACCTAAAGCTATATCACTGACACTTAGATTTACTAGTATTCTAGCTACTTTTAAATGCTCTACTCCGTAATGATTTTCTAAAATAGGCAAAGCTCTTTCTAGCAACTCCTTTTGTCTTTGAGGATTATCAGAATTAAAATACGCATCACTCATCAACGTTAACAAATTCTCGAGGTAGTTCTTTTCTATTCTTTGTTGATCTTTAGGGCTCTTTCTTAACCAATTATCTACATGTGATAGAAATACCTCTAAATGCGGTAACAACTCTCGTTTCTTGATATAGTCTTCTAATTTATCACTACCATCGGGGAAATTTGTTTCAAGGAGTTTGAAAGTCTCGTCCATAACTTCCTCACTTTTACCTTGCTCTTCTAAGACTATTCTTGTTACATCTTGAACTAATTTATGAACACTAAATATACTTTGCTTTTGTTCACTACTCACCATAGAATATTTTACAAGCAATCGAACAGCTGACCTTAATTCCTCACCACCACTCTCTGTCAAACCTAAAAATACTTCTCTGCTAATCCTATCAGGTGCAAGATAAGATATAACATTAAGAATACTTAAAGCTAATTCCCCATATTCTTTGTTACTTGCTATTTTATTGGTTGTAATCTTCCAAGTTGTAAAAGTTGTTTTAGTGTAATCATTATCAATTCCTCTAAATGCTTCATAGTTAAGTAAATCTTCCGTCTTCTTTTCATATTCGTTCAGATAATCATCTATATCAAATTCTTCTGTAACTCTTTGATCTTCAATATATGCTATCGCTTGCTGTATAGCTAAAGGGAAGTATTGTAATTTCTCTACCAACACTTTTATCTTTTCATTTTGAGATTCATCTTCTATACCCAAGCCCTTTTTTACAAATTCTATCGCTTCTTCTGACTTTAATTCGTTTAGATTAACAACTTCTATTCCTCTGTCCCACTCTTGATTACGAGAAGTAATTAAAACATAAGGTCCATTACCATCCGGTAATAAATCATGTAGTGGTAAAAACTTATTCAAATAATTACTTTTTTCAGCATCATCAAAAATAAACAAGCTTTTGCTATTACTGAAAAATTTATAAACCTCTTCTATAATAGATTTTATATCCTTTTCTTTTCCATTTGCATCTTTTGTATCAATTTTCAGTTTATCCTTGGCTAATCGAGTAAATGATTCAATAATAGATACTTCGCTTTCAGCATTAATCCATATAACATCGTTATAATAATCTTTACTATGTTCTTGAATATATTCTCTAGCTAACTCAGTTTTCCCTATTCCTCCTAAACCGCTAATTGAAGTTATTTGTGATATTACTGTTACTTTTCCCGAACTACGTTGTACCTTATTATGTAGATCAATTAACTCTTCCTTTCTTCCAGTAAATAAACTTACTGGCTTTCTTACATTAAACCAAACTGGTTCCCTTATTTGTTTATTCGCTTCTCTTGCTACAACTACACTATGTATCTTATCAAGCTTTTTATCTAATTGCTCGAAGCTTTCTCTACTTTCTTTTCTTCCCTCTGCAATAGAGTTTGCTATTTCTTGACTAGCTTCCTGATGTTGCTTTATTAACTCACTAAAGACTTCCTCAATCTCTTTCCGATTACTTTCTATATAACTTGATAGCTCATTAAAATTCTTACCTATATAATCCTCTAATTCATTGAAATCTTCCTCAGAGATTTGCTTTATTGATTCAACTATTTCCTCAATCAGGATTTTTTCCTTCTTATCGATTGGTCCTAAAATTTCTTTTGCTAAATTCTCTTTTTCACCTGATTTTAAAATATACCTATACTCTTCTCTAGGAGGACTTTCTTCTCTGTATTCTCTCGCTAATTTTTCTACTTTATTTTCTAATTCCCATTTAAAAAGAAGACGATAACCATATCTGCTAGTATCACTCTTTTCATCCTTTCTCTTATAGTATTTATCAGTGTTACCATCACTTTTTATTGTTACTAACCCTGGTTTATCAAATAGTTCTGCAGTATTCCATGAATTTTTATTTTCTAAAGTATGTCCTAACTTAATATTGGGAGAACCAATAGAGGTTTGCTTATATCTTTTTGACTTTCCAAAAATGATACCGTTAGTAATTGAGTGAGCAGAAAACTCTTTCTCGGTATTTTTTCTATAATAATCAATCACTCTACTCACAGCATCTTCTGCTAATTTTGTCATTGCCCTCTGCCAACTACCTCCTGCTGTTACTTGCACAAATTGGCTCTCAAAAACTTGAAAGATTTCAATACCAGATTTTACTAACTCTTCCCTAACTTTGATCGGATTCGTTTTAAAGATATACAACTGATCCATCAGCTTTTTTAGCTCTGCTCTATTATGATGACTACCAATGCCAGATATTGCTATTTGAAGAACTTTAATTCCAATAAGAGAAGATGCCTTTATCTTTGTGTCTTCTGTTCCTTCTATTCCACCTTTTCCTATCCCCATTATATTATTAGCAAAATCAGACCATTTACCTGGCTTTCCTCTTTTGTTTTCTAGCCTTTCATAGTACTCTGATAAAGAACGTTCATAAATAAAAACAAAATCTTCAACAAACTTTCTTAGCCTTTCATGCACTTCCTTTTCTTGCTCAGAAAGTCTTTTTACTTGACCAGAAGATTTTTTTAAATGTTCTTCTAAAGTCTGAATAATCTTTTCCTTATTTGATTGCTTAGCAATATCAAGTGGAGTCTTATCATCCTTATTTTTAATATTAATCTTTGCTCCTTTACTTAGGAGTAATCGTACTAATTCTTCATTACCTTTAGAAATAGCAATATGTAAAGGAGTATTACCTTGATTATTTTGAATGTTTATATCTATACCAGACGCATTCAAAAGAAGTTCGACAATGTCTTGATGTTCTTTACTTACAGCAACATGTAATGGTGTATTACCACCATCATTGAGATCAATATCATTAATATTTCCTACTTGAGTAAGTAATCCTTTAATTTCACTAATCTTATTTAGCTCAGGATTACCCGTTCTATGCTCACGTATCGCAAGAAACAACTTGGCAATATTAATATCATTAGGATTATATTGCCTCCTTACTCTCAATTTAGGCTGAAAAGATTCTTCTTCTCTTTCTAATCTGACTACTTGCTCTATGCTCTTTAGACAATCTATTACCTTTACCATAAAATCCCCTCTAATTTTATATAAAAACCTAAATTTTAGATTTTGTTACATGCTAATAAATAAAATTGGCGATGCAAGTAATTTATATGTGTATTTTAATATTTTATTTTTAGGCTATTTTACTTAAATTTTTGAGCTGAGCTTGCAGAAGAGTTTTTATTCTATCTTTAAATTTCGTTCTTGCTGTGAATTACCTGAATTTTTTTATTATTACTAATTTAATATTAGATTTTACTAAAATTTAATAAAGTAACCATTTCTAGTACTCAAAACCAAGGAACGTGAGAAGTGTTTGTTTTGGGATGGGTTGGTCTGCCACGTGATCCATATGAACTTTTATTTATAATCACTTTGTTATACCTTATAACTAGCCATAATAGACTACTTTAGTCAAATTTAGATATGAACTGATCGGCTTAGCTTTGTTACAAATTTTACACTTTTATTTGCACAATGCTGCTTTTATTTAAGCCGTTCTCGCAAGGATACGTACCTTTTTGCGATTTTAGGAAAAGTAAATAAGTAAATTTTACTTGATGCTAAATGAGATGCATGTTTTAAAATGTTTCTCTGAAAAGTTTTACAGCTTCTTCTTTAAATTCTGCTGTATACTCTCCTCCATTTGTCATATTACACCCCTTTGTAAAAACATTTTTTACTAAAAACGTCCCAACTTTTTCTCCACTTTTTCTGGAAGGTCAGTATCTTTTCAAGAAGAGAAAATATAAAAAACACTAAAATGAGTAAAATTATACTTGCATTAGGTTTTTTATTTTACATAACATATAATGTCTTTTTGTAATGGTGGAAAGTCAAAGGTATCTTTAATCCTAAATAAGTTTCTGATACAAAAATAAGTCCATCATCTAAAGAGTTACACTGTTGTGAAAATGTTTTAGTAAAGAATGTAATGTTTACAGGTAAATTTCAGGGCTCTTTTTCTCAAGAGCCAAATAATGAAGATTCATGGAGCTCTTCATATCTTCCAGATGGAAATGATGATGTAGGTGATTGGGGTTTAATGGATCTGACATCTTCAGATGATAATTCCCTTATCAAAAAGGGTGGTTTTTCTGAATATCTTCCAGATGGAAATGATGATGTAGGTGATTGGGGTTTAATGGATCTGACATCTTCGGATGATGACTCCCTTATCGAAAATGATGATTTTTCTGACGATGAAGAAGATGATGATTTCTTTGATGATGAAAAAACTGTACATGATCCAATTTCAGCAAATGGCGATGAAAGAACTGCGCATAATTCAATTTTAGCAAATTTAGACATGTTGTTAATTGAAAGTAATGATGATAGAAAGCTGATGGATGAGTTTTATGAGAAAGTAAAAAACGTTAAAGAGAAATATAGGCAAACAGAGAGTGCTTTAAACCGCATTCAATATATAACAGATAAATACTTAGAAAAAGGGATAAGGCTAAACTTATGTTATAGTAACTGTGGCGAGACTGTGACAAATCTTATATTTGAAGAAATAACAGGTATTCTTGATAATATTGTGCGTGTAAGATCCAGTACCACAACATCTAAGGGGGGTATAGCTATAGCGATGCAGATGGATTATCAATTAACAATTTAGATACAATACAAAAAATTGTTGAGAGTTTGTTATTAAAAGGTGGAAAGGTAAGACGAGATCTCTTTTATCATGATGAAATGCAGTATGCAACTGAAGCATTTATGAATAATGAAAATTTCCAATTTGATGATCATATTTATATACAATGTCAAGAAGTTAAAGATGAGCTAAAAATTTTAGCATATGGAAGTGTTATAAACAAAAGCAACCAGATCAAATCTGTATTAAGAATATGCAGAGATAATAAATATTTTTTTATAGAGTATTCACACGATAGTGCTGTTGAGCCTGCAAAAATTACAAGTAATCCAGAATTAAAATTTTATGTGTTACAGATTGGAAAAAGTATAGTAACAGTCAAGAGTGTAGAGGGAAAAAGGAACTATACAGACATCTTAGAAAGCAGTATCAAGATGACTTTTACCACTGAAGTAGGAGAAGTCAATATTCAATTAAGTCCTAGCGACAAAAATAGCAACAAGATAAGAGTGGAGATAAGTGACGAGGACAGAAAGAACTTTGATCAATTAAAGAATAAGAAAGAAATAGGAGAAGATTGTTTACTTGGTGGATACTCAGTTTATGACGCTATTAAGCAGGGGTATTTTGAAAAGCATAAGAAGCTATGTCAATTTTCTGAAAATGCTGAAAAAATTGTGAAGGAAGATTCTCAAAATAGCGGTAATTATTGGGTGAATAAAATACAGCTCTCAAGAGAAAATAGCATGAAGAAACAAATATTTGAGAAAAGTATATAATACTTAAAACACCTATATAATATAACTTTAGACTGCGTTGTTATTTTTAGTTTAGAAAGCTAGGAGAAAATACAGTTCTGTTGCATCTATAAACCATAGAAAAGAAGATCATTAAAGCTGGGATTATTGTGTGTGATTCATAGAGGTTATTACAATAAGAATGTAAGGTCAAATAGAAATTTGGATTTGCAGTAGTGTATAGACCT
>DWUN01004484.1:0-10729 GCA_018249975.1 Passova gellias | reverse complement strand
CAGGTACGAAAGAAATGAACATTCAGTAGCGCGAGCACGAACTTTAGCAGAGTTGGTAATGTTACGGTATCGACAATACGGTACCTTTACATTAGAGATGTTCATATAAAAAACATATCGATACTTTTTTCGATATAATATATCGTAGGGTTATATCGATATTTTGCGATATATTGCCCAAATATATCGATATTTTCAAAATATCGTAAGTAATTTGTTTGCATTTAACTATTCTTACAATTACAATATTAGATAGGGTTCAGGTTAATATGAGTAAAACAGCTAGAGTGAAGAAACGAGGCATCTTTATTTAATAAAAATAAAACTATAAATCCCAATATTTTTTCTCTAGACCCTGCAAAAACAAAATTTTATTCACTCTTTTGGCTTGCAGTCTGCTTCTCTGTTGAGATAGAACCTGTGCGGCTTTTGAAAAAAGTCTCTCAGATGGAACAGAGCTAGCCATCATAGTTAAATATTTAAATGCTATGTTGTATAACTTTGGGAACTGTACTTTGTAATCTGCCCGCACTCCTAATGGGTTTTCATTAAATCTACTAACTGGAGCCCTCAAATAAAGCGATAACTCATCCGATAGACTTTCGTCTGTTCTATTCGTTTTTCAATTCCGCTAGACCAGTTTATGGCGATCACTCCAGAGGCTATAATACGACGGGCTAATTTTATCACAATTGTCAGAGTCCGATTCCGTCGCAGTGCATAATTCATCCTGCTGACTTTTTTTTAAATCATATCTTTAATTTTACTAACGACGTTTGCGCAGGCCAACGAATCTTCATAATGAATCTTCAGAATGATCCCCGCGTCTAAAAAATTAGAAAATATATTACGAATATGAAACAATAAACGCTAACTAAGCCTTTTTGCAAAATAGAGGTATAAAAAGTAAACATCAAATTAAAATTGATTATACTTACTTTCCCACAAATTCCACCGACGTGACATAATATTGAATTGTCCTTGTTTTCATTTTTGATTGATTTAATAAAGTATAATTACTATAATATAGGAAGTATGGTTCATGCTCGCAAAATTAGTTCGTTTTACGCACGATAGGGGCGCTGTACATTTTTCGTACATTTTTTTACCATTTACCGTACGAATACTTTGTCGCTAGAGGTTCGTGCTAGGGCCAGTGAACTTGGTTAGCTAATGTTGAACCAAGGTCTACGTAGAATTACCTGGCTAAATATTAATGTAATATTTTGTTCGTGCCGGCTAAAATAACCTAAACTTTGTCTTTGTTTCAGTATGATATAGTCGTACTATGATATATAATCGTTAAAAAAGATGGCTCTATTCTATACTACTTGAAAGAAAATGACGCCTCAAAGCCGCCATGTCCTCGAGCGCGGCTTCACACAACAGATGGCAGTACAACATCAAGTGATTTGTTTTGAAGCGTTGTAAACAGATGGTGCCCTAAGATAACCTGAATCACGGTGTCGAGGTTTCTATGTCGCTTTATTTTACCCTGTGATGCACGACCCGTGCTATGGGTACATCCCAAGTAGGTACATAATTTTCTTGATAGGGCTTTGGTTTGCTAATGGTCGGACCGAAGCCTACGGAATTAACCTGATATTAACTAATATAATACATAGTATGTTGTGTAAGCAGATGTTACTTATATACGCAATATATAATCGTGACTCAAGCTCCGTAACTGTTCGTTATATTCATTAACGATGCGATATAATATCAATAATTTATCGATTTGATTAAATAAATAAATAACACGTCAATTGTGATAAATGCTCGTCGTCTCTGTTAGTGTTACACAAAAACAGAGTGAAATAATTGTAAATAAATAACCAGCTATTGAAGGAAAACATCATGAGGGAAATTGCACACTTTAGAGATGTGTTATCTCCTGCGTATAGTGTATCTCCAACTTGTAGAGGTTGCCTATCAGCTTCTTACTGTCTTCTTTATTTTTTAGTTCTGCGGAATAGATCAGCAGCGCTAGCTATTCCGGTCCACTGTCTGATATTCCGTAACCACGACTTCTTAGTCCTGCCAACCTTCCTTCTTCCACCGATCTTTACCATCATGATAAGTTGAAGTAAACTGTATCGTTGATGTCGAAGAAATGTGTTATAAAAATGTTTCACATTTCTGAGGTATGTGTAGTTGGCCACACTGGCTCTCCCTTGCCAACTTGTCCAACAAAAATAGAGAAAAACTCACCTATCATTTTTTATATTACCAATGCCACGACATTATGTTGGAGCAGAATATATTAGAATATTGAAGCAATAGTGACTACCTACACTGTATATCGATTAAAAGAGAAAGAAAGACGCAAAACAGCGCTTCTCTAAAGCTGGTAACGTACTGACGACTCTTCGGATGTTGCAGATGACCACAGGCGGCAGCGACCACTTTGATGTCGCCTGCGAGTCAGTTGCCACTCTACATAAATAAAAATGTGAGTCGAATATAATAACTGAAATAATTTAATATGTTTAAACTTTACTTTATTCTTCCATCAGGGTTAATCAGGTGTAAATATTACTCTTTTTTGACATTAGCTATTCAGTGGAATACATCGACTGATCGTTATCAAATTCGAGGCCAAATAGGTACAGCGTTTTATTTCTCACGGAACGCTGTAATTTATCTTAATTTATCTTAATCGGTTTATCTCAATTATATACATTTTTATGACTATCGGATAAATTACCAAGATGCAATTGTTGCGATAAGATAACAGTTTAATAAGATATAAATATAACCAACACATTAGCAAATAATTTATTGATGTTTTGTTATAGTTCACAATATGTTACTCTCGGTGAAAGTGATAGCATTTTTAATTTGGTAACTATTTATTTAGACGTTATTTGAAAATCATAAAAAATTCTACAGTTTTTTAAACAATATCCATATATTTATTTCCAATTTGTTAAGTATTTCAACCAAAAACCCAATTATTAACTCTTAAAGTTACGCGCATATTTAATCAATTAAATAACACTTTCTATGACGGTGAATGAAAATATTATGAGTGAAACTGCACATTTCGGAGTGTCTCGTAATGTTCTTGAAGGTGGATGAAATCTAGCTTTCCATGTTCAGCGAGCGTGACTATAGCCTACGGTGCTCAAATCCTAAAAGATCCTCGTGCAGTTATTAATATCTTTTCGGTATCCTAATGCAATACAACTTATTTGTTCCCGTTGTTTTAGCTGCATAGCGGCATCTACAGCTGCAAATGTGGCTCAGACTCCATCAAACATTCGAAGTGTACGACGATTTCCTGATGACTTCAGATTCGGAGCTGCGACTGCTTCATATCAGATCGAAGGTGCATGGAACGCAGACGGTAAGCAACGAATGTTGATACTGCAATTAAAAGTGTTTTGGAAAAGCGTATATTATGTCTTTTAAATTGCCTGTGTATTGTTTTTATTGTAGGAAAAGGCTGGTCTATGTGGGATCATCTTGTCCGGACTGATCCAGATCACATTGCGGACAATTCCAACGGTGACATCGCTGCTAACTCCTATAACCTTTACGAAAGAGACGTCGAAATGCTTAAAGAGCTAGGAGCGAAAATTTACCGATTCAGCATATCGTGGCCAAGAATTCTCCCATACGGACGTCCAGATTTCGTTAATCCATATGGAATCGCATATTATAACAAATTAATAGATTTGCTTTTAGAAAATGGAATAACACCATTCGTTACTATGTATCATTGGGATATGCCTCAAAATTTGAATGAGCAGGGTGGCTGGTTAACTCCGCAGATTGTGGATTGGTTCGGAGATTATGCCAGGGTCCTGTATCAGCATTTTGGAGACAGGGTAAAACACTGGCTGACGATCAATGAACCCTATATCCATTGTGTGCATGGATATTCCTTAGGAAATCATGCTCCTCGCATTAAATCTCCTGGCATTGGTTTCTACGAATGTGGTAGGAATATACTTCTCGCTCATGCTAGGGCGTATCGAATTTACGAGGAGAATTTTAGATCAACGCAAAATGGTCAAATAGCTATAGTTCTAAGTATGGATTGGGCTTACCCAAGCTCTGATTCAGTGGACGATGCGGAAGCTGTACTGGATTATTTCGCGTTTCATGTAAGTACAACAAGATTTTTAAGTCTGCTAGAAAAATGGTTCTGATGAATAATAAAACAGGAATGAGGAGAAATGTAGCGCAAAATTTGCTTCTCTATTGATTAGAAACAATTTTAACTGGGACATAAGGTACTAATATTGTTGAGAATGCAATCTGGCCTATGATGAACACGATTATACTCAATCAGTTTGTCTTTAGTTACAACCAATTAGGAAATTATAATGGATTCGAGGTAAGTTCGTGTTTTTTCATAAAAGTTGTCTGAATAAATAATCTGTTCTTACGCTATCAGCTTTTTTACTATATCAATGTAATAAAGATTGTAATTATCTAAGACCTCCTACAAAGATGTCGTGTCACTGATAAAAATATATGCTAATCAGCTATAATAGAAATATATGGAGTAGAAGTACCTATTTATCATTTTGCACCCATTATATTGACGATATAAACAAGAAGTCGTATTTACTAGTGTCCAGGTCCATGACTTGATAAATCAGGGCAAAGTCCTGCAGCGGCCTGCAGGACCGTTACACCGTACGACCTATTTCTAATATCCATCACCATACCGAACCACATACTCCGCAGAGGATCCCTTCTGGAGAGATATCAGAATGTTAATATAACTAATATTATATTGTCTATTGATTGATTGTCTTTATAAATGTTTATTTTCAGCTCGGTCAGTACGCAGATCCTATCTTCTCTGAGAGCGGAAACTATCCTCAGCGCATGATTGACAGGGTGGCTGCCGCTAGCGCTAATCAGGGTCTGAACGCTTCGAGACTCACACCATTTACCCCTGAACAAGTAGATTATATTAGGGGCACAGCCGATTTCCTGGCCTTGAACCATTACTCGAGTGACATCGTGTACAGGAATGACTCTTTGAATGGGAGATTCGAAGTTCCTTCATATAACGATGACGCCTTCTTCGGTACCTATAAGGATTCATCATGGCCGACAAGCCGAAGTTCTTGGATAAGAGTAACTAGGACATTTTATTTAGATTAATTAGAAAAATGGTTGTATTTATTTAATGCGTGCTTGACATACAGAGTCAACGATACTTTTACTGTTCTAATATTAGACATTGATGTTCACTTGGGTTTGGTGGACATTAAGTACCTGGGAGAACTGAAAGAAAAGGAACTAAATCTGGTACAGGTATATTTGACCGATGAATGTATAAATAGTTATCAGTTGAGCAGAAAGACAACATCCACGAAAGCGCTCGCACACATACACAAAGTTTCTTATTGTTAAATAGACTTACGTTTGTCTACGAGTCCATCTGATGGTCAGCATTTAGTCACTCACTGATATGTCGCAGTCTTTCAACAGCTCATCTTTATTTCAGGAGATCGGCCCAGGACTTCACAAACTGTTGGTCTACATCAAGGGCACATACAATAATCCGATTATCTATATAACGGAGAACGGTGTCTCCACCCAAACCGGACTGAATGATGACTCCAGGGTGCGGTATCACAGGAGTTACCTTACAGACGTGCTGGATGCGCTGGACGACGGCGTAGATATCAGAGGATACTGCGCGTGGAGTCTTATGGACGACTTCGAATGGGCATTCGGATACACGTAAGTAGCGGCTTTTGAATTTGAGGTCTAAACGTTTCGTGATGTAAAAATCAAATATCAGTGCCTGATGAACGCCAAAATCAGCCAGACTGCAACTTGTATTCATCGTTGAGTTTTTTTTTGGGAATTAGTCTGTACATTTGTATATATTCACGTTGGTGGAACGACTTCATGACGTGACAACCTTTTCCTATATTTTCCTATCGATATTTTTAAAATATTTGACTCGTAACAAATGCGGTATTTGACAAGTCATATAACGCATAATTTTTTTTATAATCTAATTGGTAATTTTTTCAGAATGAGATTTGGCCTCTACGAAGTCGACATGGACAATCCTGATAGACCACGCACTCCGAGGAAGTCAGCGCTGGTTTACAAAGAAATTGTCAGTAGCAGAATTATTAACTTCGATTATAATCCGGACCCCGTGACATAAGAAAACGCGCATATAGTTAGCGCATTCGTTTTTGTTTTATTAGCGCTTACCATTTTTAATTTATTCTTATAAATTATTTTAATTAATAATTGATGGTAAATACATAAACACCTTTTTAATCATTCGTCTGGATTAAAAATTCAGTCATTCGTTATGTCGAATCTATACTAATAATATAAAGTTGAAGAGTTTGTTTGATTGTTTGAACGCGCTAATCTCAGGAAATATTGGCCCGATTTGAAAAATTCTTTCAGTGTTCGATAGCTCATTTATCGAGGAAGGCTCTAGGCTACATAACATCACGCTAAGATGAATAGAAGAGGAGCAGCAATATAAAATAATTTATATGGCAGAACAACGTTTGCCAGGTCAGCTAGTATAATAAACGAGTACATTGGTCCCTGAAGTTACTAAAGAGTTGGAACTTTCACGGCATATACAATGACATAAATGCTTAGGTTATTTGTTTTAACTGCCACTTGTCTCACTGCTAGGTACGGGTGTCTCCTACTGTCGTGGAAGTCCCGGATCGTCCTCCACCACGCTGCTCCATTGAGGATAGGTAAAAATGTATAATATAATAATTTAAATTAAATATTAAGAATAATCAATTTTCGCTTCTTATCGAATTTTGAAAGATTATTTATTTACCTACTCAATGATTTAATTAATTCGTAACTTGCTCGAGAACATAACAATAAACCGTTCCAAACAAGGTTGTAGGTGTGTTTGGACCAGCTGTATTTCCAAGGCTGACTTGCTGTATGCAGCATCAGTCTAGACAGGCTCACGATGTATCGTATACGAAAACATTGTATGTTATAGTCATTAAGCCGTTCTCGTTCTTAAAGATAGTAGTAATAAAGCAGCTAATTGCTTGCATTCTAAAACCAAAGAGCGACAAACTATGTTGTGTGTTTGTAAACATTTATAAGACTGCGTGACCCAGATGGAAGGTCGTTATTCTGCTATGTGGGATCATTACGCGCATATTCGTGAGATATAAATTACTTTATTAATTTATTTTAACACCAAGAGCGTAACTATAAAATGTATAACTTTAAATACGAAATCTACCAATCCTCACTTGGCACGCGTGGTTGACTATGGCCTAAATCCCTTTCTCTGTGAAAAGAGACCCGGTCCAGCAGTGGACCAACAAAGCAGTATCGAAAAAGAAGCTCCAAAAATGACGAATTGTTATCCGATCTTTTCCCCCCTATTCAAGCTCGTTAGTACAATTCCTATCTTAGTTCGAATTCAAATTGTTTTAAGTCATTGTAAGGTATATACATACACTCGGTTAAGGTCATGTTTTAACCGTAGTCGTCGGCTTTGTGCTCCATTCAGGCTACAGTGGATCAGGAGTGATAAGCCGGTGAAAAAAACTCCCACCATTCTTTTAAGTAACAAACAATTTGAAATGAAGAATTTGATTTTGAAATGGTGTTTGGTATAAAAGAAAAATGTATCTAAAATATTAGGATTCTGCATTCAGCGGTTTCGCATTTGCGCCTCAACGCTAAAACGCCAGATTTCAAAAGCTACCTACTATACCTATTGACATCTAAGACATTCGTACTTAGTGTTTTTTTATAACACATCGCATCTTTACTATGTGTTCATTGATGGATCATCTCATCACTACATAGTATAAAACAAAGTCGCTTTCTCTGTCATTATGTCCCCTTGTTCCCTTAAATCTTTAAAACGGCGCAACGGATTTCGATGCGGTTTTTTTAAATATATAGAGTGATTGAAGAGGAAGGTTTATATGTATAATATATCGTAGAGAAATACTGTTATAATTTATATGGCAGAACAACGTTTGCGGGTCAGCTAGTTGTTATTATATCTCTGATCGTCCAGTTTCTTATCCTGTATCAGCTTGCATCGATTGAGCGTGTATCGTGTTCAAGTCTCTCCATCGCTTGCTGGCGACCGTTACCATCCGACTCGGTGTGCGTTGCCGTTAAAACCGGTCTGTCTACCCAAGTGATCAGCATGCGTGAAGTGTTTCGAGCGTTCATTTGTTTTATTCGCTGGCTAGTCGGTTAATGAACCTGACCGGGTCGTGTGCTCGACCGCCACACTTGTTTTTCGGTGACGGCTGTGGTTGACGGGAGGGGGGAAAATGGGATTTGTACCCACAGTACTCACAGTGGCATTCGGATGACACCAAACGAACATTCCCGTATTCTAGCTTATAATATTGCTACACCCTACTAGGGTTCCTATGCGCGTCAAATACAGTTAATGTTAAGGCCAATTGTACCACTGTGATTGCATTGATTGCAATGAAGAATTGGGTATTGAGTGTTGAGTAAACTCTGGTGAATCCCCAATGTTTCACGTCTCCCAATTTCAGAAACGATTATCTATAATTCAGATTTCAAACACTGGCTGACGGGGGAGTCAATAGTCTCCGAAACCGGCGCGTATGCATGAAGTGAGGGATGAATGTAGACTAAGCGCGTCAGGTTTGCAAGGACAGAGATATTTGCCACTCGGTGCGCTCTGCCTACCCCTGGGACCTGGCGTGATGGTGTTATCATTATCTATAGTATCATATGTTTCAAGATTGCGATGTCAGATCGTTCTGCTGTCTACAGTGCTGGCACAATACGGATGGTTTCAGCCGTTCTGGCAGGTACATAATTGGCTTCGCTTCATAACGTCTGCTGTATTTTTGAACATTTGGCAGCATCGTCGCGACCCTGACCCGAGGGTCGTCATGTATCTATACTATATATACTGCTAGCTGACCCGGCAAACGTTGTTCTGCCATATAAATTATAACAGTATTTCCCTACTATGTAATGGGTATTATTATACATATAAACCTTTCTCTTCAATCACTGTATCTATTAAAAAAAAAAAGTAACATCACGCCTGTAAAAAAAAAAAAATAAAAAAAAAAAAATTAAAGATAAAAATTAAGTATATTATTATCTGTTACAAAAATACCACATCAAAATCCGTTGCGTAGTTTTAAAGATGTAAGGGAACATGGGGATATAGGGACAGAGAAAGCGACTTTGTTTTATACTATGTAGTGATTGTTGTAGGTACTTAACATTTTCGTTTGATTTTGTACGCCTCTTGGTCCCTTTCATTAACGCTTAAAATTCAAATTATGTACTTCCTTTTCATTGTTATATTATTTTACTGGATATACTGGATACTTTATAGTACGAGTTCAAGAGAATTCTTGATTTTCTTAAAAGCTTTAATAGTATATGTTACTTACACGATGTTTATGATTCTGTCCATTATTATCTGTTGTCGTATAATCGTTCTGTATGGACCTCATCTGTCCGCAGTAACGGGTGACGTAATGTGACATGTCATTTATTTAGCCTTATTGCCTGATAAGTGACCAGAGACAAGCTAATAGGAGCAGTAACGGTCGCGCATTGGTTTTTAAAACTCATGTAAGACTCGAAGGCTCTCTGATTATATAATCTATGAACGCCGTCACGCCCTTAGCACCGCATTTTTTAGTCATAAATGTCAGTGTAAATATATATGAAATTATGATTAATAAAAGTGTTTGTGATATATTTATTTTATTCGTGTCAATATTAGACCTGGCATCATAGTAATCGTACAATAGTGACGGATCTAATATTTGGTTTTATAAACTTTACGGGCCAGCCATTTTTTTTATAATTTGTTTACGCCATTTCTTTTATCTGATAGGCGCTCATGAAATCGCCTGGATAACAATGTATATATATTTTGAATGTCGTTGTAATATTTTTATTATGTCGTATGCAACTACAGCAAACAGAGATTTTCGTATTTTTTTTATCAAAACGGACGTTGTTCTTAGATTACGTTAAAATATGCATATAGCTGACATAAAAGTACTAAAGTTCCACTTTGGCTCTGTTACAATCAAACCTTATTTTTCAGTCATATTAATAGCCACACTCTGTAACGACTGAAATGGTGCTTTGTGAAATAAATACCATTGATGCTGGTTTTTATATGCAATAACTTTTTTAGATGCTATTACAACATTTTGTTACAGATAAAATATTACCATTGCTATAGTGTCATTTACTGATAGAAAAAGAAAATGCGTTATATAAAACGTAGCATCAATAAAAATTATTTGCAAAGAAACATCAAAGCGCTGGTGGAAACGGCTATTAGATTCCGTCCTTTGATTGTCGACCGTCACAAAGGCTATTTCCAACCTGCCACTTCGTATGACAGGCGCTCAGGGTTATCGCAATTCAATTAACATCGTCGTGATGTATTAATATTTAATCAAAGGTGGCTCTTAGGATAAATCAAATTGACAACCTTATTTAATCACCACTCTGTGTAAATATAGATAAATTGAAATATGTTCGTGAAAAATTAACTTTTTCAGATATTAGAATATAAATAAATTCGTACTTAGATTCATTCTGTCACCGTGTATATACTTGATACTTAGATAACAAGTATATTTGTTGTACTTTTGCTACTAAATAAACTCTAAAATCTGATATAAAATATTTTTTCATTAAGTAATCCATTTCTTGATTATTTAGACAAAGTGCTTATGAACTAGGTAACTATGCG
>DWUN01004483.1:0-10734 GCA_018249975.1 Passova gellias | reverse complement strand
CAACGTTCACAGTTTTTCTGTAGTGTATTTAGTATCAGTATTGCACCCGTGCAAAGCCGGGGCGGGTCGCTAGTTATGTAATATTTGCTTATTGAGTTTCTAACTTGATTCTTCTTAATATTCACGTCTCAGGTCCAAAAAGATTGACAAGTCTTGTCAAAAAAGCTCATAATTATATAGAAGAACGTTCTTGCTTGATCTTTGAAGAACACAATCCTCTGGAACTGGCTCAAAACAACAACTTAACGTACCTGTATTACAGCTATTCGGATGTTTTAGAAAGCTGTTGCCTGCCTTTCTTCACGAAACTTTGCGGAAGGCGGGTAAGAACTTGTTGTTTGTGTTATAATTTTCTTGTAAATTAATTATATGTATTAACTCAACTTGGACTCCATGTTGGTTTATGGTGCAAAGATGCAAAACGTATCGAACACAAATTCATGCCTCTTCATTACAACAGATAAATATGCATTTTCGCAAGTAAGTCTGGAGTTCCGTTGCAAGTGGACCAGGGATTGTTATATGCTTTCAACTGGTGTTTACTGGAATACATTTGTCAATTAATTCAATGTTCCTCGTTACAGCTGGTACTATTAACTCCGTTGTGCACCCTACCGGTCGAGGCCGCGCATGCAACTCTTCACGCTATCGGTTTGGATCATAACAAAAAGGAATCCTTTAATAAGGATGACGTCAAAGCTGTTCTATTTGCTAAAACATGTCGCGATTCGAAGCAAAAGAAAAAACTTTTTGGAAGCAGGAAATAAGCATTATTTTCTATATCACACGATCAATCCTTAAAGTTTTACCTATTGTTCACAACAAAAAATTCAAGGCAGTTTACATGCGGTAGAGATGAAACCTTCTAAAAAGTAAACTTAAATATAAATATATAGCATTTGTACTTTTATGGTTGCTAATTAAGTCTTCGACTATAGTTATGCTTAATATCTTAACTAACTTTATGACAACCCTAACAAACTGTGTAACTTTCAAACGAACTAACATTATAAAATAAACTGAAATATCTGTCTTATATAAGGTTTTTAATAACCTGAAGGTATTGTAAAGTCAAGAAAGAACAATCAATACGTAAAAGGAATTATTGCTTTATGGAAAATACTTAAGGAGAGCAAACTATGTGTGTGCACTAACAGTAATAGGATCTGTACTACAGAAATTATTCAGCTTCAACAACATTTACAATTACAATGCTCGAGGCTTACTCAAAAGAAGCATTGTTGTCGATGTAAGTATAAAACAAAGCTGTGCAAGACTTTAACAACATTTGTTCTACGCGAATGAAGCTGTGAAACAACAAAATTGAATTACAAAAACTGGTTTGTATAATAGCAAACAATACCATATTTATTGAATCTTAGTCCCGAGTACTATATCCGCATTGGATATTATATTGGATTGCCGCCGGCTATGTGATCACGAAAGCTGTATCCCTCTGTGTCTTAGAGGAACCGTGAGCAAATAATCTTTTGAACCTGCATCTTGAAACTCGTAATACGATTCGCATTTACAATACAATAAAAACGATTTCTGATAAGATTTTTCATCAGAAAATTGTACAAGTTGAACCTGATATAATGTCATATAAATCAGTTTTTCAATTTACAAGCATATCAGTAACTTCATGTTTATAACACTAATTCTTTAAAATAATCATTTTTATGTTAATTTCAAAGAAAATATGTGCTTCACCAGACTTGGGCATGGTGATTCCTTTAGTAAATTTGAAACGACGAAACGAACTTTCAAAAACGAGCATACAAGCTTTTAGAAATACTTCAGTCAAAGAGATTTGTTGGCTTCAAATTAAATTTATTTGTATTTGTTACCACCATAGTCTGCGTGACAGAAACAGTTCAATCGTAAGCAGCATTATAAAGTTCAGTTGACATTTGTTATTTATTCTTTAACTTAGAAACTTGCTCAGTAAGATTTTCAACGTAAGTAGCGAACAAACATGAGTGCACCTGATCATGAAGAAAGTTCCCAACTTCCCACCCAACCGTCCAACTATTGACCTACTTACACGATTTCCAAGAGAATCGAAAGCAGTTGAAAATGCATCTTTACAATCCTAGAAAATATTTTACTATTATTACAACTATTTTACTTTACAAAATTTAGTACTGACACCTTTTTTTATTTATCAGGCTTTATTCCTCTACTGCTCGATTCGGACTTTTAGAAGGATCTTAGACCACAATCTGTCACGCTCCCAAGTGGGGATCGGAAGACTTGACACACCTCGGAAAAATACATTACTGTAAAACGTTTTGGAATAACATTTACAGTGCTTCAGAAACAACTGCTCATTCGGTTTCAGAAAAAGGTATTCGGTTTCCGGATATGTTTGTTGTGCAAACATTATCACATTTTCTTTGAACTGAACATAAATATTAGTATGAACTGCAGAGAGAAACAAATAAATGTTTCATGCATTTGGTCGCACCGCTAAATAATTCATATCGCAAGGGTCGAGTATCAATTAATTAAATTCTCATCAGTCTGCCTGCTATTTTTTATTCATAAATGTAATAAAAGTATTTTTGTAGCACCTTTATTCTGAACCTTAAATGTTAATTTGCTTTCATCAATATAATAATACATACATTACATCCCGAATGGGGTAGGCAGAAATAATTATATTATCAATATCATATAATATCAATATTGTAGTATAGTTAATAATTAATTACTGAAAGCATATAAACTTTAAACGGAAATGTGTGCGTTTTTTTTTACATATTTCTGGCCCTTTTTTTTCTGGCCAAACACAGCCATAAGCTTCGATAATTTATTCCAACGTGTATAAAAAGTACTAAAAAAAACTTTATACCGGGTAAGCTTCGGATATTATTGATAATAGAGCAAACTGATGTACAATCGTGCGAAGCCGGGGTGGGCCGCTGGTTGTTGAATAAACAAATTAAGCAAGCTGCTTTTGCCTCAGTTACCTAGCAATACTTATCTGACATTTATTGTTGCCTGTAGAGATCGTCTTCTAAGTAAAAAGTGGTCATCGTAACCGGACACCGCAGTTCACAATCGTACCACTGCGTGTACCATGTTGAACACGGTACTTTTTATCCAATAACGCAATGTACATCACAAGGCTGGCCGTATGAATTAATAATAAACCCAACCTGACTCGCCCCATTGAATTTGTTATGATTCCGTGTAGGTAAATACATTTCATAAAATATTGAAGAGTTTTGCTAGGATTTGAGAGCATGACTCAGATATTCCGATAATCTCTCGGGTGTGTTTACTAACCGGCAAATCGTTGAACTCGGTAACGATTTCTGAAAATGTTCCAGCCCATAACTATGTAATTTCATCTCTAGGGATGGATTCGCGCCGACTAGAATAAGGAAGACAAGTAATGAAATAAAAAAAGAAGTGACAGACATTCATGGAAGCAGCTTTAGAAAGAAAAAAACAGTCATTAATTATGTCGCAAATTTTATAGACGATGAATAAAAAACTTCCTTGTGTATAACTTCTAAACTTATCTACATATTGTATACTTGTCTTTAATTTATGAAGAAGTAGGTATCATTGAACCGTTTAAGGCTGAGGCTATAAACAACCTCGTAAAGTTCTTATTTTGAACGCAAAGCTTAATTAGTTTACAAATGACCGATTACAATAATATGATTCTGATAACGTAACGGTACGACTCTTTAAAATGATTGTTTTCTGCGTGCATTCAAGTTCTTCAATGTTGTTAAAAATTATGATAGATGTCCTCTTAAAGTAGGTACGTTCATTTTAACGTTGCATATTAGACTTGACCAAAAAGCCTGACCTTCCCGTATGAAAGAATTCCACCAGTAACTATTTTTATCCGCAATCAATTTTACGACCTCCTCGAGAGTCCTTTAACTCTCCCTACGTTTCACTTTAATGGTCACGGTTACTTCCTGTAAGGTCATGTTTATTTATTGGAAAATCGAATACCAAATGCAATTCCAACTTGTTATCTTTATGGTTGTTGAGTGTTCTTAGCCATAACGAGCGGCGCAGTTCCACGTTTGCAAAGCTTGTTTGTTTTGTTTTAAACTGATTTATGTATATAGACAGGTAGCAAAAAATATATTTCTACCTACCATGTAACAATTGTTATTAAGTCATTTTGTGTATTCGTGGGCGTAAAAAGAGCTTGTACGCCGATCCACGTATATACGAGTATGTATATACCAGCGACGATCTTTTACCTAAAAGAGTAGCTACGATTCGAAAAGACAGTAATACTAATTGCACTTTTACTAACAGAAACTGGACTAATGTGTTATTCTGGAATCCTGCGAACAATAAATTTCAACCCACAAATGTTCTTACTGTTACTAACTAACTAAACCAATTCCCATTAATTATCCTATTTCTATTGTCCTATCAGAGATTGGGTGCCGATGTCCAAGGGCGGCAGTTTTCGCTTGTCAGCGCCCTGGTCGTTTGCTACTGCTCTTCACATAAAAAAAGTTTTGGAATCGAAACTAGTTAAGTAACAGGTGTCACAAGAGAACACAAGTATATTCGTTTATATTAATAGAAAATGTATTGACATAAAAGAATAAAAGTTATTCTAATAACAGTAAAATATAAGGATCCATTTTCATATTACGGCAGTCGTTGCGTTTTATGTTTGGCCCAGTCCGCACCATCAATGTTTTCTAATTACTATGTGTATGGACCGCTAAGTTCACGTTATGTGCATCTGGCTGGTCACTGTTCTATATATATAATCCTTATTTACCATTAAATAAATAGGGCACTTCAACTGTGATGTTTTTCTTACGATATTTTCATTTGTTCTGTACCTAAATCGCTTCACTGTCGTGTGTCGTTTCGAAACAATCTCGCTCATCACACAAATGTTTGTCCTGGGTGGTAATCGTACCCATGACCTCCAGGTTATCGATCTCCAACCACTACACTAAGATTCCTGTCAGTTGTGTATTTCCATTCGAACAATGTCTTGTTAAGGGACAAAATAAATAAATGAGAGACTTCAACTGTTATAATTATAAATTGGGCCAAGGTTAAAAACTAATTTACAAAAGGTGTATCATATTGTTACAGAAATATTAATTAATCGTTTCAGCGAACTATTGTTTGATCTCTTTGGTAATATTTGAATTACAGTTAATGGATGCTTAGAATAGTACAAACGGGAGACTAATGTATTCCCTTTGTTTTCCGTTTGCCGATTTGTTGGCTGAAAACAGACAAATTTATTTTACTCATAAAATTTATATTCAATTCATGTCACAGCTTTTCTTTCGAAGTGCTATCTATTTAGTCAAACCTTTTTATCTATTTATTTTTAACTTTACTTCAATCAATACTAAACAACTTATAAGGAATTTTAGTTTGATGCGAATCATTATCTTATGATCAACATTAATTTAAATATCTTAATAACTAGATCACATGGCACTGTTTCTTACCGGTATAAAAAATTATTAATGGCATACGCTATGTATAGTCATTAAAAATATCGATTAAATATTTAATGGCTATCGAGTTCCATTAGGGAAAAGTTTTTTTCGTACAATACTTAACTTTAATACATTTTAAAGTCAAGTAAACTTTTAACAACGTAATGTTATTTGAGGTAGCTGAAGTTAAATTACTCTCATTTGTTTGTTCACATTTCTCGACGTAACAAAATTACTGTTTGCTCAAAACTCTCGAGATAATGTGTTGGGGTTTTAACATATCGTGTTCCACATAAGCCGTGTGTAAAAGTTAATCACTTATTCCTCGGTATAACAACGTTAAACTGATTA
This sequence comes from Passova gellias, assembly GCA_018249975.1. Taxonomy (NCBI): domain Eukaryota; kingdom Metazoa; phylum Arthropoda; class Insecta; order Lepidoptera; family Hesperiidae; genus Passova; species Passova gellias. The sequence goes on along the minus strand of DWUN01004483.1, from coordinate 4,921 downwards.
TAAAAAACGGAAATTACATTTATAAATTTCCTATTTAGTCGACGGGCGGCTGAAATATGCGGATTTTCTCATGGCACTATCATGTCTCTGGCATTTTTACGTCATTCTTTTCAATTATTTCAAGATGCAAGCACTTGATCCCCCATCATATACGAGATGTACTATGACCTCATTAACCACCCATCTAATGTATATAACTTTATGAATATGAATTGTTGGACGAAGCTTATGAACATTTCAAAGAGTAATATGCCGTCTGGCAGATTAAGTTTCCAATAGAACATACCCCGTACAAGGAAACACCGCAGAGAGAACTGCACAGAAGTTTAATGGATCAAAATGTGTGGCAGATATTATCCTTCTACATTAAGGTTTGAATTATATAGGTAGTTGAAATTATTAAAATCAAGTTTTCGGTATGCCATAAAAAAATATTATGGCTTGAACAACTAACCAGAGCAATGATAACTTTGAAATCAGTCAAGATGACAACTAGATTTTTTCCTATAAATACAACTGCACGGCAAATGTACGAATAAAATTTAAAAAGCCCGTATTTTAAAAGTTCCAAGGAAGTTTCTCCCAAATTCGATTAAGGGGTACCCCCGCAAGGCTTTCACGGAGTTTTGAGAGAAGTGTGGTATTACAAACTTTCAAGTCCAGTGGGATTAAACTGAAGTGCAATAATGCAAGTAGAGTGGATTTGTGGATATACTGACTCGCACAAACTTTGTGTTGGCAATTCTATGATTACAAGTTCTTTTACGTGAAGTAACACTAAGCTTATTAATTTTTTACGTGAATAAGGACCAGGGATCTCTCGCGAGCTAAAGTTATTGGCTGTGTATCTCTAATATTTGTAAACAATATTGAAGAGAATTGCTTAATTAGAATTAATTCGTACTAGGACTATTCATATACAAAAATCTTAAAGGGTAATTAACATTAGTGTCCATCTAGATTATTCGTAATTGCTCACTGAAAACGTCGCTTCGCATGTCAACTAAGATGGTCACCATGATTATGCATGAACAACCGGATATCACGGATTTATAGCATATTATTAAATGGAAAGTCTTTACGCTAATTCCCAGCTTGGCAGTGAAATGAAGTTAGCAAAACTTCGAGACTTATTCGAGGCGGCTAATGAACAAACTCGCTGCAAGTAGGTACACTCTCAACTTACAACTTGTTCGAATATACAAGGAAAATAATTATATTGCCTTATAGCTTTAGCTGTTCGTGTAATTTCGTTTTGTGTTCGCATAACTTCGAAGTCCTCGGACGAATGATTGAGAATGTAAAGTTCTCTGAAATTATTCCCAGCTTCCAATTATCATCGCTTCTATAAATTCATCTATCCTTCCTGCAGGCTAGTGATTCTAGTTATTTAAACGATATTAAAACACAAACTTATTAATTTTTTGTCTGTCTGACTTTCTGTTTGTCCAGGCTAATCTCGGGCACTGCTGAACCGATTTTAATGGGACTTTCATCATGTATCAGTGATACATAAAGGAGGTCATAGAGGTAGGTTAGAGAGGTTATATGCTACTTTTAATCTCGAAATTTCCAAGGAATCGGCGGTTGAATTATCAGCACACACGCATGGCAAAACTTATAAAATATAGCTCAATTATATCATTTAATTTCGCCATTAATTTTAGCTGCAACACAATATTAACCAACTCCGATTTAATTCAATTAACATGCAAATTATTCAATTACTCATCTGATAATTATTACAAGCATGAATAATTTATTTTTACCATCAAAGCACGGAACGTTTGTCCTATTGTGCTTGCAAGCTGTGTTATTGTGAAAAATATGTTTGTTGGAATAAAGTAACAATTAACACTGTTCCAACATCATATTACGTTAACTGATGATGTGTAAATTTGCAACCTGTGTAGGTACTCCTTAGATCAGTTACATATTATAATGTTTTCTGAGGCGGATGAAGATGTTGACTAGCATTGTGGACTAAGGCATTAAAACGGTCTCACTGAAGAAACCGTAGACATGATGTGTCATTATTCATGTTAGCCCATTTTTACCTGAAATTTTTTTCCCACTTGTTCAGCAATAGTCCATGACATTTATAATCACGTCATTATAACACGACATTTATAATCAAGCAGTTCTCGTAAATTTTACAAAACTGATACTGTCCAAATAAACTGTTTCGTTTAAAGCGCCTAAAACTCAATATACTTAAAAACAAAAAACTATAAGTAACAATATCGATGTACGTAACAACTACGACTGAAATCCGAGGTATCTGTGTCTGTTAACTTGGCATATATTAACACAAATTTTATTATGCAAATAAGTAATCCGACCACACCCACACGCGAATTGCTTCTCGTTTGTCATGATAATGTTCGGGAAGTTAGTTCTATTTCAATTTGCATTATATTACACTCGCGCTTATACATTATAGCGCTTGTTCGCAACTGCGTATCAAAATTTACAATTGTAGTTATCGCTAATTTCGCTACCGCTAATTTCCTTTGAATTTTGTATGCGCACTGAATTTGAATTGACTTAGCGACCGGCGTAACTTTTCAGTGACATTAAAATTATGTTGTTATAACGCTACAGTTCTGAATTCTATTCACGATTAACCCACTTGTTTGTAAACATTGCTTTAGCAGTCACAGTTACATGGAGCAGAGATGTACAAAGCTCTCTTATCCCACATTAAAATTTAATTTAACGGTAGAAACGCCTTGGTATGTCCGTTTATCTCCGTTTGGAAATGCTTGAAAGCAATTTTTTGATGTATAAATAAGTTTGTATTATTATAATCAAGAAATTTAAATAACAAATCCAAAATATTTCGTGTTTTAAGTGTATGTATAGTGTGCACCTACTTTTTGTAAAGCAAATTTTAAAGCAGACAATATACATAGTGCTAACGCCAGACAATTTGGGTAGGTACCTAATTTCCACACTAAGACCTATTCATTATTAGAATTCGGTCATTCATTAGCGTTATATACGTAGTAACGAATATTCTCTCGTAGAACTCTTATAAACCACGTTCTTATTCAGAAACCTCAGCATTCTAGTGAAATTTCATTAAGAAGTTTGTTTCTTAATGTTTGCATTCCCTGGAAATTTATTCACTGTTGAAATGACATAGTTATATCTATACCTATCTTATTAAATTTTGTTTTAATAAAACTAAGTAATTATTTTATGAAAAGTTAATTATTGAAAAAAATATGGAAGTCAAACTTTTCTATACCCGATTAAGAATGTCCGAGTTGCTTCACTTCTGACTGAAAATATGACAAATGACATAATAGCATGTGGTTTATACTGATCCATATTTTTGTTCTACTGCTTGATAGGGGTCTCCTATCATAATGAGAAAGTTTTAGGTCATAGTCGACCACGCTGGCCCAGTGGCGCATTGGCTTACTTCACTTACCTTAGAAACCTACATTTGATATCATCTACGCTGTGCAGGTTTTCTCGTATCTATCTGTCGTTTCTCGATGTGCTTTCATTAAAATGCAACATAATGATGCACGCACAACAAAAGATATCGGTATTTCATTGTTGGTGCTTGAAATTTCACGCGAAAATAAAATCTTCCGCAAATAATATTAGTTGCCAACGAAACTCTACAGAAAAAATATTTGCAGAAACTCGGTCAGAACGAAATTGTTTGGGATGACAATGGACACCACGAGATTTGTTTATTTAGGTGGGAGTGACCTGGTTTTAATAAAAACATTGTCTTTTACGTCGCCACATGATATTTCAAAAAATAATAGTTGCATTGTATCGAAATTGATAACAATAAGAACGAAATGAGTAGCGACATGCGGAAATATGAAAAGTGTTCATGATGTCTCAGTTTAATGATAATTATTAGATGCACCGGATTATCATTAGTATAATTTATAAATAAAACATATACATCCAACAAATTGCTCAAAACCTTAGAATAACAAAATTTATTATAATAAAAAAAATCTTTTGTGCGTACTTTTGGGCCACAGACACCATAATATCATCATAAATCCATACCAATATTATAAAAGCGAAAGTAACTCTGTTTGTCTGTCTGTCTGTATGTCTGTCTGTGACGTTATCACGGCCAAACCGCTAAACCGATTGTGATGAAATTTCATATAGAAACACTTGTATAGAAACACTTGATTATGTATTATGATTACTGTATATCTTCGCAACAAGAGGAGGCTGTGGAACAACATATGGTCTACATTTCATCTTAGAATTCGCGCGGGGTCGTTATTTACGCGGGAAAAACTTTGCGACACATTAATTTCCATACGGGCGAAGCCGCGGGCAAAGCTAGTTTACCATAATCCATTAGAATCACAGAGCTCAAATTGTGTGATGCTCCCTCTACTAATGATGTTCATTTTTGTTGTTAATCAAGATATTGTGTAGCGCATGCCAGTAGCTATCACGTAGAGCCCAACAATGCGGGACACAATACCCATCATGGACATTTCTAACAATCGCCGCGAGTGCAGCACAGTTCTCGAATGATGGCAAATGTGATTAGGGCTACCGCACCTATAAATACTTATACGATTTTGTGAAATAATACTACCATTGTATTAATTGAAATGTTTATTTTATCAGTCTATTATGAGCACCATATTTAACTATATCTGAATTCAATGGAGAACAATGCATTCAGGCATTAAGCGCTCATTGCAGTGGATTTGATGCAATCAAATAAAGTGTTTACTAATAATAGTAGTGACTTGGATTTCAACTGGCGGCTCTGGGATTCTAACCATACACAGAACTGTAACGTACGTTGCATGAGATTGTTAATCTATAGTTTGTTTTCTATTTTTGACCGACTTCCAAAAGGAGGAGGTACTCAATTCGTCTGTATTTTTTTTTTTTTTTTTTTTTTTTTTTTTTT
>DWUN01004482.1:0-10738 GCA_018249975.1 Passova gellias | reverse complement strand
GATTAGCGCGTTCAAACAAACAAACAAACAAACAAACAAACAAACTCTTCAGCTTTATAATATTAGTATAGATTACTCAAAACATACGCGTGTCAGAACTACGTAGGTATAGTGAAATTTATTAAGTACCTACCTAATTACCATAATAAGTTAAATATGTGCTACGTCATCCTTCAAGGTAGATCGAAGTTTTACATTTGTAAACACAAGATTCCCTTGACATAATTAAATATTATATTTATATAAATACAACCAGTCAAACAAATTCAGGGCTACCTATGAGTTGTAGACCCGCCTTGGAGATGTACGACGGGTGTACATACATTATGTATAATGTAAAAAATGTTTGCGCCATACTGCCAATAAACAGAGTCTCCTAAAATCTTTGTTGATATTTGTACTATAGCTACTGGATGGTATATCCGAATCTGGCCTATCGCCAACGAAACCGGTATCTAATTTAGACAAAAATGCACTGTATCTATTGGTTTATAGCATTACATGTTACAATGTTCTGGTTAATCTAAGCTCGCTGAAAGCCGATATTGATATGGTTTGAGTATTTTACCCGGTCAAGCCGTTCGCAGCTATTGCTTTTAAATGTTATGAAAAAAATACATTCGAATTGAGAACCTCGTCCTTTTTGAAGACAGTTAAAAAATGAAAACAATCAAAGTACTTTCTGTTAAAATCGTCATCATATCGCTCGCGTTCACGTGTGTAAGATTAATGACAACCAAGAATTAAATTTATGAAAATTCATAGTCAACTTACAGCTGATACAATATTTAGGTAAAGAAGTTCTCCACACAATGTCTCCACTTTGTCCTATCTTGAAACAAGCGTGTGAATTCTGTGCAGACTAGTCTTAAAAAAGATATGCATAAAGCTAGATTTAAAAAAAAAATTTAGCTTACTAGCATTTGCTAAAATATTTATTTCATATTGCAAATAATGTACAAAAGCGGGCAAAAAGATAAATCGACTAAATCATGTCAAAATTCATTAACCAAAACTCATTAAATTTGCAAACTAACGGGCAATACGTGACTATAGACGACCTATATTTAAAAATCAGTGCCAACTTTTGAGATCGAACAAAAATAAAATTTTCAGATGGTGACTGCTCCAGTAGCCGCGTTTAGCCATACTGTCCTCGATTGGCAAAACGCAACAATTTGGCAAACATCGTTTTCAACATATTTGAATATATGTAAATCAAGATTAGTCTTTCTAAATCTAAAGCGTTTCGCACTTTAAGCATAAAACTTTCCTGCGCGATATTCTTCTGCAGTGGTGGACGGGAATAGGGATTAGTGGACAACGCTTACCTTTTACCTTTACTGATCGCTTGTTATCGCCCGAAGGCTATGACAGCTTCATATTATGCCAAATCAAACGATAATGGTTTGTACATAGGTCAAACTAGATACATCTAAACTACACATGTTGTAATTATTGAATAGTTGTACAAAGTTTTTACCAGTTTATGATAGTATTAAATGTATTAATACAAATGCAGTTATTTTGTTCCAATACTATGTGTGAAATATTCATATAAGTAGCGTCATTATGAATAGTGAATAACGTAAGAAAAATATTTCAATCCTTAGAATTGACTTACTTCTCTTCTATTATTAGAGTATCGACTTTGAACTATTTCTAAACAGTCTTAATGTTTTTAACGTAATAGTATTATCTGAAATTTAAATTTGAGTTGACATTTATTCATTGTATGTCGTAACATAAAACAGTAGACTTTTTTTAATATAATAGTGATAGCGTTTATGTTTTCAACCAAGGACAAGAAAAATTGGGAGACGAGCGAATATAAATTCTCTCTTTTCATGCAACGACATATAAGTGTATTTCGAAAAATGTGGAATGTGGTTAGGACTACTTATTTTTTAGATTATGATTTAAGGAAATATATAAATATAGAATAAGTCTACTAATGTTGCCATTGACAATATACTTTTGGTCAGATATGATTGAATATGATTTTTTAACATTATCCCGTAAACAAAAACGATAAAATGACAATGTTATATACATAAAAGTATTATGAGAAAACAACAAACATTATTTTAGTCTGTTCGGAGTGACTGTACACATTAAAAATCTTCGCATAAAGTCGAATCAGTCAATGAAAATATTGTCTATAAATGCAACCATTCTATTATATTATTGGTTGTGTCGTTTATCGCTTATTTCTAATTGGTGAATGCTAATAATGGTATATAAGTCGCCAATAAGCAATTAGAATGTACACGGAACTTACCATGTGCTAACATGGCGAATTTTCTTGATCATCAACATCATTCAATACAGGTCGATTGACTATTGCGTGATTGTTATGGGAATTTTATGTGGACGTGTTCGATTTTTTATTTTTGATCCATTTTTGTTGTTTGGTACCTGGTGACTATATTGAGATCCCAAAATGAGCGTTGATGCTTACGGACCGAGCTCTCAAACACTGACGTTCTTGGACACTGAGGAAGCAGATCTTATCGGAGCTGATACTCAGGGGTCAGAGTTTGAATTTACTGACTTCACCTTACCGTCTCAAAGCCAAACGCAGGCGTCTCAGCACGACCATGGGTTGAGCAGCTCCAATCAGGTAAACATTTTGCCCTTGTTATGTGTAATTGTGTTTGCATAACCTTACTTTGTTAACTACGTACTTAGTTGACATGTATTTAAAAATTTCAGGTGAATGGCTTAGGACGTTCCGATCTGCATTCTAAAGTGTCCAGTGTGGCCAATGCGATTGCTGAATTGCAATTCGAAGAGGAAGATGAGGCGCTCTACAGCAGTAAGGAGCTGCCTGAACATGCGTGCAAGTATTGTGGCATTCACGATCCAGCTACAGTCGTTATGTGTAATATTTGCAATAAGTGGTGAGTTTGTTAATTTACATTTTATAATATCCTCTTCGGATTTCATTATCCCTCGAGAAATACTTATTGTATTAATAAAATAGCTGCATCACTTAAAAAATGTTTGTTCATTTCCTGTTATTATTTACCCCGATAGACAAATTGAACTTTAATAATTTATTACAATTGAACGTAACTGTATTTCAGGTTTTGCAACGGGCGAGGTAATACCTCTGGGTCCCACATTATTAACCACCTAGTGAGAGCCAAACATAAGGAGGCAGCGTTACACCGAGATGGTCCTCTGGGAGAGACGTTGCTGGAGTGCTACTCATGTGGTGCCCGCAATGTGTTTGTGCTTGGCTTCATACCTGCCAAAGCTGATTCTGTTGTTGTGCTTCTGTGCCGGTAACATATCTCAGATTCAAAATTATCTCATTGTTACATAGTATAAAACAAAGTCACTCTCTGCTGTCTGTCTCTATGTATGCTTAGATCTTTAAAACTACGCAATAGATTTTGATGCGGTTTCTTTTAATAGAGTGATTCAAGAGGAAGGTTTATATGTATGATAACATCCACATTATGTACTAAATAAATACTGTTATAATTTATATGGCAGAACAATGTTTGCCGAGTCAGCTAGTGCATAATAAATACATGTAAGGTGTGTTAAGTGCGTGATTCCATAAACTGTATATGTTAATTGGTCGAACTATGTATGAAGTACAGTGACAATGTTTTTTCTGAACATAACAGTTAACATTATACGTACTTGTTCCTTGTGGTAACAAAATAAATTCTTGAATTGTTTTTAAAAACATAAACTACACCATAGTGATGGTTTCATGGTAAATATTTTTCAATATGTTAGAGTTACAGAGGTATGGTATCACCCTGTACATATTTCTGGGCCAATGAACTATTTATGTTCCGTTCATAACTTGACAAACATAAAATTTGCAACCATCCTATGATTGTCTCTATGAATAAGTTATACTTTCTTTTTATTATCTATTATTTTGTGAAAACCTTGCACATATATTACACTTTTTATGCTACTAATCAATTGACTGAATTGTTAATTACAACTTTTTTCCTTTACAGCCAGCCTTGTGCGGCTCAAAGTTCTCTGAAGGACATGAACTGGGACCAAGAGCAGTGGAAGCCATTAATATGTAAATTTAATTTCTATATAATATCACTTAATATTATGTAGAAGCCTCTTAGTATTGTTCCGTTAAAATGTTTTATTAATATGTGTCACATCATAAGAAATTAAAGTTAATTTATTCAGACAGACATTTGTACAACTGCCAAGTGCTGCCATGTGAAAAACATTATTTCTTTAATAAATAGTTTAACATAAGTTATCAAGTGTTACAATGTTAAATATTAAAACAGTAAAATAACCTCAATTTCAAAATTTGATATATTTGTGATTTCTTGTTATTTCAGCTGACCGTGCTTTCTTATCTTGGTTGGTGAAGGTTCCTGCTGAAGCCGAGCAAATGAGAGCTCGACAGGTAGGTGTTTTTTTTTTAATTATGCTCTTATTTAATGTTACAAAATCATATTACCTCCCTCCACTTAATAGAAGTCAAGTGTTCCTAACTCTTAAAATAATTTCTCAGTAATACATCTTTGAAAGTATTCATCCATTTGAAATACGGCCCTTACAATGACATTGCTTCTCAATTTTTTAAATGTGCATGATGTTTTAAAAATGCAATATAATAATTTTATTTTAATTACATGAACATACAATACCATACAGTGACTATGAGTACAAAAAAATATATATAGAAATTTTTGGAAATATGACCTTGATTTCAAATCTGATAAATGACCAATGTTCTATACAAGGTAACCCCTCAACAAATCGGGCGCCTTGAAGAACTCTGGCGTGACAATGTCGATGCTACCTTTCAAGACTTGGAAAAACCTGGCGTTGATGAAGAACCACACCAGGTGCTGCTGAGGTAAATGTTTTTACTTAACCAAGTTATTAAGTAAAAATTTTCTATATATTTTTTCTAACTGCTGCATTGAAGCATGTTTGTTGTTTATCTCCTATTAGTTCCAATTCTATATTTAGATAAAAGAATTTAGATAGTCGTTTAGAATAAAAGCATTGAATGTAAATGATACTTTAGCACTGAGTTACTGTTACAGTCAATATTTCGGATGATATTATATTATGTCCTATTTAGAGTAGGATATGAAAGTCTTCAATATGTAGGTTGCAGTGACTCTATTTAACTTCATCCTTCATCATAGTGTGTCAGTATTCTAGATCTCTGTGAACTTTCATTGGAATGGTAGATTGCTCAAAAACATAAGACCATTTAAAATGGTTAATAGGAGTGAAAGATGGAAAATTATACTGAATAAAATTGAATGCTGACCCAGATATAAGTATGTTTAAAGACAGTATTATGAATTATATTTATAACGGAATGTAAGGATAAATAGGTTTTGTACTCTTGGTTCTCTCTGTCTAACGCATTAGGGACCTGGTGTGATTGTGTAATAATTATAACTACTCTATTACTAAACATGGTCATAATATTGTAATTTTCATTGTATATTTAACAGATACGAAGATGGGTTCCAGTATCAAAACATTTTTGGCCCTCTCGTGAAACTCGAAGCGGACTATGATAAGAGGCTGAAGGAGTCACAGACCCAGGAGGGTATCGAAGTGCGCTGGGACGTAGGTCTCAACAAGAAGACCATTGCCTACTTTACTCTGGCTAAAACTGACAGCGACATGAAACTAATGCACGGAGATGAATTGAGACTCAGGTATATTTCAGTTATCAGGTTAATGAGCAAATGAAACCAATATCTGAAGAATGATTTAATAATTTTGTTTCTCTTTTGTTTTTTTCTGTTTTATTTTTTTTTCTCTTTGGTTTTCTTTTTCTTTTGTTTTTTATTCTGTTTTATTATATTTTCTTACCGTATTTTAATATGTATCGTTTATTATTAGTTTCTATTTTTAATGCCTACTTAAAACTGTGCTGTTTTGACATCCTTCTTTATTGCTGAATTCGATATTAGTGGAAACTTTGATGTACTTACAGTTTCTAAATGTCACTATAGTTTATGTATTAAAAATTGTATGTTTCCCAAAAATAAATCACAATATCCATTTATATTATAGATATGTGGGAGAGCTCCACAAGGCGTGGTCGGGCGTGGGTCACGTGATCAAGGTGCCGGACAACTATGGCGACGACGTCGGGCTCGAGCTGAAGAGCGGCGCGGGCGCACCGTTAGACTGCACTTCCAACTTCGTGGTCGACTTCATATGGAAGAGCACTTCCTTTGATAGGTTAACTTTCATATATATTTATTATTACTAACACATTTGTTACTTTGTAATAAGGCTTGTGCTTTGCATAGCAATCTGTAATGTCTTCTTACAGTTGCTGGTTACTATGGTTACCATAATATAGGCTCTGCTAAATTTGCAATCACGCCACCCTGACTAAGGTTGTACCATAATGTTATAATTATTGTGAATAATGTATTCTAGGAAAATATTGTGTCATGTGTTTTAGCTGCTTTTATTTGTGTCTTTACCTAATATGATAAAAAAAAAGCGTATTAAAAATATTGTCATTGTATAATGTTATTGCAGAATGCAACTAGCGCTCCGTAAATTCGCCGTGGACGATTCTTCCGTGTCTGGGTATATTTATCGCCGTCTCTTAGGCCACGAGGTCGAAGAAGTGCTATTTCGCGTCCATCTGCCGAAACACTTCAGCGCTCCGAACTTGCCTGATTTGAATCGTTCTCAGGTATGTAGTTTATACAACAAATGCATTAATTTCCTTAATTAATCAAGATCGTGAATTTAAAACTACAGGTATCTAAATTCCAAACTTTATGTATCTGAAGGTGATCGAAATATCATTTGTTATAGGTATATGCTGTGAAGCATGCTCTTCAACGTCCCCTCTCCTTGATCCAGGGACCGCCGGGTACAGGCAAAACGGTAACATCGGCTACAATCGTATATCAACTTGTTAGACAAAACGGAGGTCCAGTCCTTGTATGTGCCCCATCTAACACCGCGGTAGATCAGCTCACTGAAAAAATACACAGAACTGGACTTAAAGTTGTACGACTCTGTGCAAAATCGCGTGAAGCTATGGAATCATCCGTATCCTTCTTGGCTCTACACGAACAAGCTCGCGCCTTGGGCTCCGCTGACAGTGAGTTACGGAAGTTAACCAGGTTGAAGGAAGAAGCCGGCGAACTGTCCGCTGCGGACGAAAGAAGGTACCGTGCACTACGTCGTGCTGCCGAACGACGTTTGCTGGATGCCGCCGACGTTGTCTGCACCACGTGCGTGGGCGCCGGGGACCCGAGAGTCGCTCGTATGCGTTTCCAATCCATACTAATAGATGAGGGCATGCAATCCACTGAGCCCGAATGCATGGTACCCGTAGTGCTGGGAGCTAGACAACTGATTCTCGTGGGTGACCATTGCCAGTTGGGTCCGGTTGTAATGTGCAAAAAGGCTGCAAAAGCTGGGCTTAGTCAAAGTCTCTTCGAGCGGCTTGTCGTCCTTGGAATCCGTCCTTTTCGCCTCGAGGTGCAATATCGCATGCACCCGGAGCTTTCGCGCTTCCCATCCGATTTTTTCTATGAAGGTTCGCTGCAGAACGGTGTGAGCGCAGAGGAAAGACGTCTCGCAAAAATTGATTTCCCGTGGCCGAGACCAGACAGGCCCATGTTTTTCTATGTAACGCAAGGTCAAGAAGAGATAGCCGGTTCGGGCACGTCTTACTTAAACAGAACTGAAGCTGCGAACGTCGAAAAGTTGACTACTCGCTTTTTGAAAGCCGGTGTGCGTCCTGAACAGATCGGGATCATAACGCCCTATGAAGGTCAACGTTCATATCTAGTGCAGCATATGCAATATCAAGGCAGCTTACACGCCAAACTTTATCAAGAGATAGAAGTCGCTAGTGTCGACGCTTTTCAAGGAAGGGAAAAAGATATAATAATTATGTCTTGCGTTCGTTCGAACGAACATCAAGGAATTGGATTTCTCAGCGATCCGCGACGCCTGAATGTGGCGTTAACTCGGGCAAAATACGGCCTGATCGTAGTCGGCAATCCGAAGGTACTAAGCAAGCAACCGCTTTGGAACCATCTCTTGGCTTTCTATAAGGAGCGTCGCGTACTCACCGAAGGTCCATTATCGAACCTGAAGGAATCGGCGATTCAGTTCGCAAAGCCTAAAAAGTTAATTAACGCTCAAAATCCGGGCTCTCATTTTATGTCGACGTCCATGTTCGACGCCCGCGAAGCGATGGTGCCGGGCTCCGTATACGACCGCGCGCGGCCGTTGCGCGACCCGCTGGCGTACGTGGGCCCCGAGCGCGCCGCCATGCTGCACGCGCCCGTCCCGCCCGCCGCCTTCTCCATGCAGCGCGGCCTGCAGCGCCTGCCCGCCGCCGCCGCGCAACGCAGTGGCCGGAGGCGTCCGCCGCGCCTGTCGCAAGAGCCGCTGTCGCAGCAGCCACCGCTGTCGCTGTCGCAGGGCGCGTCGCAGCCTGACTTCAGCCAGGAGTCCACCGCTCCCGACTGCCCGTCGCAGCCCGACGGTCTCCTGTCGCAGGACTCGACGTATCAGGGAGGATTTCGCGCGCGCTGCAGCCAGTACTGAGAGCACCGAGCGACCGCCGCGGGCCGCGCCGCACCAGCCGACCTCACTCCTCGGGGGTGGAAGCAGACACGGAACTGACGAAGACGCCGACGCATGGAGTACGCTTGACCGTTGACAAGATAAATTCGGTTGTATAACCTACAGTCAATTTGGATTTCGTGACAAAATTCGCACGGAACTCCATCACACGGTTACGCCGGCGGCGGGATCCGACCGCGACCATGGTAATTCAAGTTACAGACGAGTCTACACTCAGACTTTGTAAAGCTGCGTTACGGCATCCTAGCCTCACGCTAAGCGTACTACGCTGTACATTCTAATGCGTAAAGTAAAATTCAATCTTAAATTACAGGGATAGAAACATAGAATGTACTTTCAGCAAACATAAAGAAAATCAAACGTAATTGAAATGCCTTACGTGTGGATTTAATAAAATCATCAAAACATTTGTGTCATACATGTACTTCCATACAATCATCGTGCACAAAATGGATAGTTACTAAATTTGCTGAATAGCCGTCGTTAAAATGGTAGTAGGTCAAAACTGAAGAAACAGTTGCATGTCCATTTTCCTTCACTAGTGATTATACTTTTAAAGTGACAGAATAAAAATTGTTAGCCTGTTAGTAGAACAATCTTCCATTTTCATTTATTTTGAAGAGGTGCTCAAAAAGGAGTGAGAATAGTGTAGATTTCAAATTTTTGTCGATTTACGCGTATTTTTTTATTCGGTCAAGGAATAAAATTCTGCTGACCTCAAAAATGTTTTGTATAGTATGAATTCAAACAAAGAATTTATATAATAAACACGTTTCATTACACACACATACTTGTTATAATATGATCTTCTAATGTTGTAGGAGCTATGTTGAATGTTGTACATACTTAATGTAAATATGTAGTAAATTTGAAATGCCGTGGTTGTTCTGTTGGTGTTTATAGAAAGTGTATCAAATGTCTACATGTATCAATATTTTCTGAATAAACTAATGTGTAACAATAGATAGACTTGATGTTCGATTAAACTATAAACTATTCTGTGTTAGAAGTAAATATACGAAACAGCTAATGAAACAGTTTTGAAGGCAGCAGTAACTAAATGAATGGGTAATTCCGACGAAGAGATTTCTTTTGTTATTTATAGGTGAATATAAATATGGGTAAATAAAATATTTTTGATATGGTTCTACTCATTATTGTCATTGCTTATCGAACACCTCTTAAACAAATCATATAATATATTTATATACATTGTTTCTGATATTAGAATAAACGTCAAAATCAAACTCTGTACTACATGAAATAAAACATGTGCATTCAAAAGATTGTTCTTCTTTACCCTACGAATAACAACTATCCCGAATGATACACAAAAAGGTACAGCCCCTAACAAGTACCAGAATGCAAGTACAGAGGCCAGTAAACAAACTGAAAAATGACCTCTTCTGGGTAGAATTAAAATTAAAATTCAATTAATACTTTTGGAGAACTTAGGAAATTTATTGTGTTCAGGCTCCTATCATTTGATTTTTAACAATAATAACTATGTTACGTATTCCTCTTGTCCGTTTTCATGATGTTTTGGAAATACATATTCGATTTGCCTCCAATTATTGCTATACGGTCAGTTTAGCATGATTCTATTTAAATACCGAACCCAATGTTATGTTTAACGTCCTTTACTCCTCATTAAAAACCACTGACATTTAAGAGACAATTTTTATTGCATTCTTTTGTATATTTTGGTAGTTGGTAAAAACAAACGGCAAAATGCTTTATAATTTTTTATTAAATAGGTACACACAGTTATACAAATAATAAAAATAGGTAAATAAAAATATTTTTTTCACATTGCACATAGCATAGCTGAGATTACATATAACACAGTTGTCTTAAAATATTTTATATAACAACTTCTTTTCTCTTATTGCTATATATTAGATGCATCAATGTATGTCTTATATATTACTAGCTGACCTGGCAAACGTTGTTCTGTCATATAAATTATTTTTCATTGCTGCTCCTCTCCTATAAATCTTAGCGTGATGTTATATAGGCTAGAGCCTTCCTCGATAAATGAGCTATCTAACACTGAAAGAATTTTTTAAATTGGACCAATATTTCCTGAGATTAGCGCGTTCAAACAATCAAACAAACTCTTCAGCTT